>JAZKJV010006560.1:472500-530213 GCA_037367405.1 Ottelia alismoides | reverse complement strand
GAGAAAAACCAAGAGCCGCATAGTGAAGCGGTTGCCCAGATTTGAATGTGTACTCAAAGACATAATTTTCACCCATGCTCGAATTGATGACGATTCACCAATTAATATCCTCCCGACCTCTGTATTCCATGAACTCAAACTCGGTCCGATTCGAAAGATACGAGAGATCATTCTATTGGCGGACCGATCGATAAAACGGCCGAGAGGAATCATTTCTGTCATCATGAAATTCCAAGGTGCTCCGCTCAAAGTTGAATTCACGATCATCGATATTGAGCATCAAGGAGAATTCACCCAGTCTCCAATCATTCTCGGAAAGCCGTTCCTGGCATTGGCCAAGGCGAGTATTGATTGTGAGACTCGGGAAATCAATTTCACAGCATTGGAAGCACTTAGATCGGACCATGTCTTTGAGGAACCACGATCTCCTGAGGCAACCCACGAAGTCCCCGACAACCGTAACCTTGAAGCGGTAGAAGAGCCCTACCCCGCAGCCACACCTGAGATAGCGGTTGTTGATGAGACTATTGGTTTAGAAAATCTCCCCCTGCTCCATTCCCAGCCGCTCTCACCATGGACAATCATGTATATGAATCATATGATCCGGAGACTTATGCATGGGCACACCCTGAGTCAACCTACTCTGACTACATGGATTACATCAACTCGACTCAGGAATGCACCAACATCGAATCAATGGAGAAAGAACATGCAGAGACTCTCCCCAATATTCAAATCCCCGAGGACCTCAAAATAGACAAATCTTTCTACTACGATCCTGAGACTTATGCATGGTCACACCCTGGAGCAACATTCGCTGAATATCTTGACCAAATCATCCCAAATCGAGAATGCTCAAACATTCAGGAGACTAAGAACAATCACACAGACCAAGCACCAACCAAGGAGAATTTCAATGGCTATTCATCTGGATACTCAAGTGAACCGACACCTTCACGACAAAATAAAAAGAGAGTCACCTTTGACCTTCCGGAAGAGGTATCCTCTGATGATCCCTCATCAGGTCCGGAAAAGGTAGTCTACATGAGTGAAGTTTGTTCGGCAGCCCTAAAGCCATATCTTCGTAAGGATCCAAAATTCAATTCTCATTGGACAACTCCCGTTCCTAACTACTACTCATCCAAAGCTGATGCTCCTGCCCTCTTCAAGTACACTGGAATTCTTTCGTATGAGCTGACTGAGACCGGTGCTTCTGAGCTATCATCTGAGGACAAATTGATTGATCCCAAGAAGGAACGAATTCTGAGGAAACAATTAAAGAAACAAAGAGATATGCAGACTTGGAGTATGTCCACTTTCAAATATTACTCCTCTGAAGATAACTCTGATGATGGATATCTTTCATCTGACTCAAACACTTCATCTATTATCCATCATGATTTTTCTGAGGATGACACTGATTGTAGTTGGGAATCATATGCTCCATCTTCACCTCATCAGTATGATCTCCCACCGCAGGCTCACAAGAAGATCAGCCGAAAACCGCCTTAATCATTCGGCTACTCACCCTCCCTCCCGACCACATCGGTCTCCTTATACAGCTTCTTCCTCTACTTAGGCCAAGGCCTAAGTATAGGGGGGGACCGATGCCATCTGTTTATACCATCCTTCTCATCCTCCCAACCGCTCCATTTCCACCCTTCTTCCATACTTAGGCTGTCCAGAGCCTAAGTATAGGGGGAGCCGACATCCACCTGTATATACTCTCCTCACTCACTCTTTTCCACTTTACTTCCTAACCCATTGTATATAAATTTTTCCACTCTCTTACGCTTAGCACGAGCAATGTCTTCATTACGCTTTTTGTGCTTTGAGGACACAACACTCGCTAAGTATAGGGGGGTCTGTATATATACTTTGTATATATTTACCCATATCTCGTACTTTCGCGTAAGTCTATATGTATTTACGGGGTGGGTACTAACTTCAAAAAAAAAACAACGAAAAAAAAAGAGTTTGGCTACTAACACTGACTTGCCCAAAATTTTTGAAAAAAAAGGGCTTCTGATTCCATTTTCTGCATAAAAAATCCCTTGCATAAAATGTCAAAAAAAAAATTTTCAAAAAAATGTGTCTGCATTGCACACACCTGCACTTCATCCAACTTTACATGCATTTGCATCTGTGAAAAGTCATTGGGTTCTGAACCAAGTTGTGAGCCGAAACCGAGAGTGGTCTGAACTTGCCCTTAATCCACCTAATTTTCAGAGGAACTTCACTGAGAAATAGGATTTTAAGAGCTTCAGGTCTTTTGACTTAATTCCTTAAGTTCCACATGACAATGTACAGCGTTTGACTCTTAGTGTCTAACCTGATCTCTTCATTCTGGGTACAACTCTGGAATAGGGAATTAATTCGCACTCTCGCACTATGCACTTAGCTCAACCCAGACGGGATGTTGGAAGACTATGTGAGTTTCTTTTCTGGTAGCGTGGAAATCTAAAGACCGGAGTACGGGTTGAAATAAAGCTTCGGAAAAGGGATGGACGGCTGGGCACATGTTTTTCTAAGACCCCAAAAAAATGTACGGAATAAAAAGATGCTATATCCGTAGGGGCAAAACAAGATCCAAGCAGAACCACCAAAAAATTCCAAATATAAAGAAGCATTCTACCAAATAAAAATTCGACCAAAAAGGTCCAAGCTTCAAGAAACCTGCAGATCTTGGTGGAGACTTGGCTACACTGGCCATCTTCACAAGGAGAGGTGACTATACTGGCCACCTCCTCCAGTTCTTTTCTCTTTCTTCTAGCTTCTCCCCCATTTCGATTGTGAACACAACACGACAGACCTTAGAAGGAAATACCTGACTCCCCGAGGACGAGTTACTGGAGAGGAGAGGAGCATGGTAGTCCAGCATTCTGGATGGGAAGAGCTAAAACCCTTCACACACACGAGTCGGTTATTCAGTGTTCATAGGGTATACTTTGGGAAGAGGATTGATCTAAGATGACTTCTGAGCCGAAGCTGTAACAATGATGTGCAGAACTTGAGGGCTGTTGATTTTAAAATTCTAAGTCTCACAGAAGTTCCGCCACATTATTAATCCAAAGGTCGAGTTTAGTTTCGCTTTCACCTTCAGCTCATGGTCTCGTATGGAACCCAGTCTCATTTCACTTCCATGGCATGTCTTTTTGATGCTCAGGGACGAGCATGGTTTAAGTATAGGGGGATGATGAATCTCGGATTCATCACCATAAATCTCATTTATTAAGCTAAGTCCCTAAAAATCAACAGCATATCTGCATCTATTTCGCATAATTAGCATTTGTGTATGATTTCATAAGAATTGCATTTTAGCATTAAATTCTGCATCAAATAAGAAGCCAAAAATGCAAGCCCAAATTGACCTGTAAATAGCCTAACTTCCCCTATTTTTAACTCCTTCATGCTAACTCCGAATGCCACAAATCCACCTCCACTGTGTACATATCACTAATAAGAATAAATAAAAATACAAAAAAATAATTAACCCTGTTAAGTGGACCAAAAACCCAAACCCTAGTTCTAGGATTTTCGAACTAAAAGCCACATATCTTCCCCATCCAAGTGTCCGATTTGATCCTACTCACTTTTGAACTAATGCTCATTCAATTACCTTCAAAACAAGACCAAGTTCAAGTGAATCGGAGCTCGTATGTGAAAGTTGGGTTTTGGGCCTCTTTTGTAAATTGTATATTTTCTGGCTTTTTGACCGATATTTTATGTATATATTTTCTTTATCATTAAAAATCCAAAAAAATTAGATTAAGGTGTCTTTTATTTATCTTGGATTTTCCCATATTTTTTTCAGATTTTTATCTTGTGTTAAAAATGACAAAAAAATAGAAAACCAAAAATCAAGGTATTCTATGTACATGGGATACCCCAAAAATTCACTTTTCACATTTGACCGAATTTGACTTTGATGTCTTCATGAAAGTTGTAGATCTCGTCCGAGACGAGCATTTTTCGTGAAGGAACTTTTTCGATCCGAGGTCGTTTTCTATTTCTTTTTGATTTACAAAACATTTAGTTTTCGATTTATCTGGTGCTGACACGTGGCAGCCCCAGAGGCCGCCACGTGTCAGCTGTTTTCGCGTTTTATTATATCTATTTTTATTAAAAAAATAAAAATATAAAATAAAAAAATAATAAAAGCCATGCACGTGCGTGGCACGTGCCACCCAGGCACGTGCTCCGCACGTTCCCCATCTCCTCCCACGCCAACGCCACGTGGCCCATTTTGGGCCGTCCGATCTCGGTTGATCGGACGGCCCTTGACCATCCGTCCTCCTGCGCCCTTTGACCGCTCCGCCCCCTCCGCTATCCTCGCCAACGGCCCCGCCACACCCCCCCCCCCCCCCCGAGTTCTCCGCTATCCTCGCAAACATCTACCCCGCAACCACCGGTCGCCGACCCCTCTCCTATTAAGAGCCCCGCCGCTACCATCCTCCCCATCCGACGATCATCCCTGGCCTTCCTCCCGGCGGTGACAGCGTTGGTGGGTCGCCATTGCGGCGAGATCCAAGGCGGCGACGCCTTGCCGTGCACCGCCTTCGCGCGAGCTGCCTTCGCTCCGGTCCTCCGTCGAGCCAACGACTACCATCCCATCTTCTTCGCACCTCCTCCAACTTCCGACAACTACTCTGACGCTCTCCGCTTCGCAAACATCGCCCTCCGCCTACGACTCCGCCTTCAACCATCGTCTTCTCCGACTCCACCACGCCCCCAGCAACTACCTCCGCCGACGATCCCCTGCTCCAACGTCCGCCGGCCGTGTGTCGGCCATTAGGTCATCTCCGTCAACAGCCGCACCATCTTTTCCGCCCAAGTCGTCAGGAGCTTCTGCGACCTCGCCATCGACCAGGCTCCACCTCTCCTCCTTCGCCTTCGCCCCGCCAGGAGAGGCCGAGCTCCGCCGTCTCCGCTACGCCGCTCCTCCGCCCGGCCTTCCTTCGCCTTGGCCAGGCAGCACCGCCTGTCTCCACACCACAAGCCGGGCTCGAGGCCCGAGGCCCCGCCACGTGCCGAGCACGTGAGGCGGGGAACGTCGGTCAAGCCAAACCCAGGAGCCCACGTGCTGTGCACGTGCTCACTGGGCATTTTTCAAGTTTGCCCACAGAAGCCCTCCATGTTCGCGCCAAGCTCCTCAGGCCAAGGTCAAGTGCGCTGCACGTGACTCCTTGAGTAATTTGCAGAATTTCCCCCTTGTTTCTTGGTAATTACGCGAACCCCCCACTGCATTGTTTCTTTATTTATTTTATTGCATCTGTACCCCTATGTTCGCCATCCATTTTAGAACTATTCTCCACATCATTTTATTTATTTAAAAATAGCATTTTGTTCATCATATAATTCTCTACATTTTGACATGCGTGGAATTTTTGTGAATTACGGTTGATTAATAAATAATTGTTTTGCGAAAATTGGAATATTTTGCCCATCTGTGCTCTGAAATTCATAGTTAATTAACCGGGCTTTAAAAATTCCCCAAAAATCAAATATCGTAGAGATTACTTTGATTAACATTGTGCCCAAAAATTTAGCACTTGCATGCATCATGTGCCCTGTAAAAATATTTTGTACATTTCAATGTTTGATTTTTAATAGGTATTAAACCCCACATTTTTGAGGTCTAGGATTTTTCTAAGATCTATTACCTAGTGATAGATCTTAGATAATTTTAGTTCTCGAAAATAAATAGGTTTAATATTTATTAAAAATTAAATATTGAAAATCATCCTGTTTGCAGTTAAAAGTTCATAAAAAATTCATATTGCATCTAAAAATCCCAAAAAAATCACAGTGCACTCATTTCATCGTCATTTCCATTGTGGCCAAGTTTCGTATTCTTCGGACACCGTTTGAACGTATTTTACATTTTAGTGCCTAAAATAAGCCGAACTTGCCTTTCGCATCTCTATTGCATTGAAAAAATTCCAAAAAAAAAAGAGACCGCCTTGAAAACCGAACTCAAAGTTGGATAAGCACAACTCTAGGTTGTTCCTTTTGCCTCCTTGTGATCGACCTTGGGACTTGCCCAAGTAAAATAAACATAAAAACCACTTGATTAAATTTGATAAAAAAAATTGTGGTTATTTCTTGACTGTTTCCGAAAGCCGCCTACAACGAACGACATATTTCTTTTCACGATCAATGATTAAAAACACATTCTTAACGCGGCTTTTGCGGGCACGTCAGTATTGCATACCACCCCTAAGTTTTCAACCAATGAGCAGCCTTATCACCTAAGGCAAAAGGTGTGGCCTTCAGCCGAATATAATCTTGGCCAACATTGGGATGGCTAAGATTGTTGCACACCAACTCGAAGTCACGGAGGAAAGTGTATGGTTCTTCATTTAGGTTTCCGTTGAACTTCGGAAGAAGACTAAGAAAGTGGGGCTTCAGCTCAAATGCCTGGGCGGGAACTGCAGGTGCAAACCAGTTCTGAATCTCGTTCTCCGTCGGGTTATAGGTATCGACCATTGGTCGGTCGATTCCTTCTGCTACTATAATCTGTCCCATCCGCGCCGTGAGATCTGCATTCTTCTGTTCGGCTTCAGCGAGGCGAGCAAGAATCTGTTTTATTTGTTCCTCATCAGGTGGTACTTTTGGCAGCATCTTGTCATCTAGTCCTGGGGGGAAAGTTAGGTCGATGTCAGAGGATAAATTAAGGGAAAGGATTACCGAGGCGATGATCTTCCTCGATAATCTCGGAGGAGATGAAAGGGTTGGTTTGAGAGTTACCACCCTGAGTATGATGGAACCAAGACTCAAGAGGGTCATGAGTCCTGGGTGGTCCAAGGTGCGCTTGGGCCGATGAAGATGAGTCGCTTGGGGGACTCATAGAGAGATCGGTGAATAATGCGTCGAGATCTCCCCAGTTACTCATCTTGATGTGGCGAGAAGAAGATAGGGTTTTACTCCTACTTGAAGCAAGCAAAATCAATCAAAACCCTGAGTTCACACTCAACACAGTGAAGGACTCGAAATCGAGTCCGATTAATCTTGTAATTTTTAAGTGTGATTGTTCAAACAAGATAGCAAGGATTACGCGACCTATATGAAGTCGGCTTAGAGCCGGATGCGTCTTACCTGTTTATCCTGTCGCCTAAGATACCGCCGATCCTCCCTTTCTGCGCTCCTATCCCGGAGTTGGGGACTCAATGACGTGCCCCTATCTACCAGCAAGCAGGCGGAGGCTGACAAAGCTAGGCCTTGTCGCAGAGTACCGTTTGGTTCGCCCCTATCTACCCGCCAAGGCGGAGGCTACTTGGTACTTGTCAATGAGCTTAAAAGTATCCCACTCGTGATATTTGCTAAGATCAGTTGGCTCGTGATATGGAAGGCGGGGATTTGGGCTCTGCCTTAAGGTGTTCACACACACTCAAGTACCCTCACTCAGCCTGAAAACAGAGTCGGGGATTAATCTCCCGCAAACAATTTTCAAATTTTATTCTCTTTTTTTGGTCAATACTGTTTAGCAGTCCCGATTTTAAGTTAAGTTATCACTGGGTTAAGTCCACCACACAGCACGCCTATCGGACAGTCCCAATTTCCGTTTAATTAAATTGCGAAAATCAGAGGGAGAAATCGAGAAAAAGCCGATGCAAGATAAAACAATGATGTTATGCTGAGTTCAGGAGACTTACAGTGATCCCTTCGCTTTTTGTGCAGGATGCAGAACAGAATTGAAATTTTATCTAAATGCAAATGCAGGCGATGAAAGCCGCTCTAGACAGGCAGTTCTATTAGCGTGAAGAACAGTTTAATTTGGCTAAGTACTGCGGTCTAAGTGCGTCTTTTAAGTGATTTGTGTGGTCCTAATGATTACGAGCACAAGCAATTCCTAGATTGGCTCGGGGAGCCGCTAGTGCAAGCAAGTTACAATTCAACCACACAGCACACGGGTTGTTACTCCTCGTACGACCGTGAGCCACCCCAACCACCTCATCTCTCACCCTCAAGAATATGGGAAGATCCTTAAGCGCATCACAGAAGCGTGAGGATCACATCATATGCGATCGTGAGTGACTAGTCGCACTAGTTGCTTGAGGCATCGGGAATTAAAAAATTTTCATGCGATGAAACCACATGATCCAAGAACGCTTCTCGTATCGTTTCATCTAAAACCACAAACAAGTATTAAGGTTACCTCTTGAAGCGTGGTTGCGATTGAGTCTTCAAATGAAGAGACCTCCTATCTCAAGTCCGATCCGAAGGAGGAGACACTTCCGAGCGTTTTGATGAAACACGTGCTCCTCGCAATCCATGTTTATGATCCAAGCGACGAATCGCTTGATCTCGTTATACGAGATCTGATGTCTTCTTCACAAGCGAGGCGCACCGAAGGAGACAGAAATCCATGAGTAAATAATCAAGCAGCATAATAGCGATGCTACGACGAGAGCGACTCTCTCTAGGTCTCCATGGTGGATGACCATAAGAGAGAGAGAGAGAGAGATGAAGATGGCGTTTATAGAGAATGAGAGCGAGAGAGAGAGAGAGCATATGTTGTAAAATTAAGAAGAGCATTGGGTGCCTTCTATTTATAATATTTTGAGAATCCATGGATCCCAATCCATGTGCACACAAATCCAATGAATGAGATTGATTTGTGTTTCTTCAATCTATGACCATGATTTGTTACTCCAATATTTCCACCAACAACTATTAATTTAAATAAATCAAAATGTAGCAATATATATTTTTTTTGATATAAATCAATTGTGGAGAAAATAAAGGAAGGAAATCCAGCCCATACCAAGTATGGAGTAGACGACCATGGAGTCCCACTCCATGTGCCGCACACCCTTTGTATGGAAAAGGATAGATTCTCCTTATTTATATTGTACCAAATCTTGATGATTTCCAATAATAAATTATGCAACAACAATTGTTATATATTTAATAAAAAAATAATTCTAAATTAATTTTGTGACAATTTCAACCATGCCATTGAAAGAATGTAAATCACATTGACAATCCAAAATAAAATGTAAATTACATTTTCAATTTAATGTCCAATGTGAATACAAATCACATCAACATTTAATTAAAAAATGTAAATTACAAATTGCTCTCTCTTATATATTATAAATCATACTTATAATATATGTGATTGATATAGATAATTCTATCCACATTATTCTTATCCATGATAATTAAATCACATTTAATCATCTTGGATATCTAATCTCATGTTCCCAAATAATATGAATCACATTCCCATTATTCACATCTTTGATAATTAAATCACATTTAATTATCCTAGATAAACTCTCCTTATAATATAAATCAAATTCATATTATTCATGATAAGCAAATCACATTTAATTATCAATTTTCTCAATGCTCGGATACATAATATCAACAATGAAATTATCCATTAACTCATTCAAGGATAATGCGCTTCTCCGCAGATACTTGGAGATAAGGACATGGCGTTTGTATTATTCTATTTATAGTGACTTGGATATTTGAGATCACATCTCAAATCCAGATCTCAGGTCTCCCATAGATGCTTGATTAAATCAAGACCGCAAATCTAGTCTTCTCATTGCATCTGAATCACATTCAGATCAATGTTCAACATTTGGACCAAGATCAGATTACTTCTCTACTGAGAGGAATCACTAAAATTCAGACCCGTTTCATCACTCCTTAAGAATGAAAGCGTCATGGTTATACAATCATTTATGATCACATCACCCTCATGTATTCCCAATACCTGTACATCATGCATACTGGAATACTCAGAATAAGCTTGAAATATTAGATCAATTTTACATTGTCTACTTCATGGTTTTATCATTAAGTTTCTCATTTGATCATTGGGAGTGGGTATCGATGATATACTTTCTAAAAGCATATATCATACCTAGGTCTTGATCGTATACTTTCCAAAAGTATATATCAAACCTACAAATTCAATCAAGCCTCCAAAGAGAGACGACTGTGCACAGAATTTGATTCTTCCAATATCTCATGAGTGAGCTCATGCCTTCTGGTTTAGTAACTGGACCTGTACGATCCCTTTGAGAGATCATATTACTCATATACCCTTGTATGCACACTAGCACGCCAGTTCATAGACCTTGATTAGGTCATCAACCTGTTGGTCTGTCAAATGTAAATAATTAGACATATAGTAACACATCTGTCTCCGGTTAGAGGATATGTGCATATATCTTGACAACATACGACATAGGACTTTGTTTATCTCGATCTCTTTAAGTCAACTCTTTGACCTAACTTATCTAACACCTCTGAATCTTCATCCTATGCAGAGGACTTGCATCAAGAGGTCGGTTAGATATCAACCTTTAGAGAGAGGATTGCCATCTCCTCCTCAAGATGGAGATTATCTCTTAATAATCACTTGATGGTGCTCGATGAGTCCTCAATCCAACTCTTTAGATATTCATCCAAGCACCAACCTCTATGATTCAATTATCGAATCAACAAAGGTATGATCATTAAGTGGTCGTGGTACATAACCCTTATTGTACTAAGGGACCTATTATGCAAATTAATTATTCTTCATTTCAAATCAGGGAATGATATTTGCAATAACATTTATTGCATAATGGCTCACCGTGGGCTCGTATGTCCAACGATCTCCCACTAACCCTAAGAGCCATTAATGGTCTAATCATTTAAAACCTGCACTCATGTGATAATCATAGGCTATTTAGAAAAATAGCTAGGTAAGCTGACTAGTCAATCTGTTCCCAAGAGACTATGCCAAGTCTTTTTATGACACTTGCATATCTCCTAGTAACAGTGCTCGCATCCAATGCGAATGTTGCATCTTATGCAACCAATACTCAATCTTGTTAAAGTAGTTATAGTGTCCTTGACACTATTGGTCAATAATTATTATAACTAGTATTTTCATAATCCTTATTCAGAATACCGTTATTCCTGAAGATCTCTATCTCCTACAATATCTACAGTTAAGACCCTTATAGATCACTATCTACAAGGTCTTAAACTTTTGTAGATAAGACTTTGAGATCACTATCTCTAAGTTTTTCATCTTTGAAGATATTGTCATTACTGCAACCAAGTATTTTATCTCCATAGTAGGATTAGCAAACAATTTACTACTCCCACTGCATGGTATACGTATGGTGTTTATACACATATAGCATACACCCAGCTTCTCGTAACTGATGTTACAAGGGCAAGCAGTTCTAGCATTCAACTTCCTCAACTCTCTGAGGTGTTATCCCTTCAGATAGGTTAGTACCATATCTTAAGGGAAGGAAGCCTTTCTTGGAATTTCCAAGAAATGAAACATGTCCAAGGTGTATCATTAACCCAATACCCTCCTCTCTTTCTTCTGAACATCTTTATAAGTAAACCTTAAGAGGGATCCTTCAGATCATATCTCAGGGTATAGAATAGCTAGATTATAAAACACTTATTATTATCATCCTTATATCATTAGGATATCATCTATATTTAGCACGATGAACATAATGGCACTCCCAGTAAGCTTTACATGGTTCATCAAGATTCTATCTGAAATCATAACATTTATAATTTCATCAAATCTTATGTTCCAACTACATGAAGCTTATTGAGTCCATAGATGGAGTTCTTTAGCTTGCACACCTTGCTTTCCTCATCCATGAAGCCATGGGGTTCTTCATATGAATATCCTCGGAGAGGTATTCCTAGAAGAGTGCAATTTTGACTTCCATCTTAAAGATGTTAAGGTCAAGTTGCGTGGGTATATTTAGTAATATTCTGGCGTGTTTAAGCATGGTCATTGAAGATCAAGTTTCATCGCAAGTGATGTCTTCTCTTCGGTGTGTAGCTCATGGTTACGAGCCACGCTTTGAAAGTCTCTACCTTCTCATCAGATTTCCTCTTTCTCTTGAAGATCCATTCACATCCTAACATGTTTTTACCCTTATAGGTGGATCCTCGAGGGTCCATATACAACATTTATATATGAAGTATACTTTAGACTTTCATTGCTAAAATCCATCTTTCATGTCATGATCCTCAGAAGCTTCATCACATGAAGTAAGATCATTGTCAGATTTAACTGACACATGGAATACATCTTCAAACTCATTTGAAGAGGTATTAGTGTTTCATCTTTATTTGTCCTTTTAGTTTCCAATTTCAAGAGCCTCATTACCTTCTCAAGAATAAATGAGTTCCTTTACTTCATTTTCATCTTGATTCTCAAGAAAGTCATCCCTAAGAATCACATTCTCAGAGATGAGATCTTTTAAGAATCTCAAGTTCATAAAGTAGGTATCCAGTACCATCATTTACTTTCCTAATGAAGTAGCACTCTCTAGTGCTAGATTTCAGCTTACTAGGATGGAACCTTATTAAGGATATATATTATAGTCTCTGCTATATATATACCTCGAAACTAAGAGGTAATTATGCTAAAATTCATCATTGATTAAATCATGTCATACATGATCCAATTGTATCTCCTACAATTCTCTTGAGTTTAGGTGCATTAGGAGGAGTGATATAGAAATGATATTCATATCTCCATAAGGTATTCCTTGAATTCATCTAACAGGTACATGCTACCTAGGTTAGATCAAATTTATTTCATCTTCCTTCAAACTTTGGTTCTAAATCAAAAATTATGAAATTTTTTGAACATTTCAAAGAATTCTTAGGTGAAGAGAAGAAGTCTCATATCATACATAATCATCAATAGATATCACACATCCTAATATTCATTATGATATAGATGATCTACAAACATCAATATGTATATGTATGAGATCCTGAATACCTTGACACCTTACACCATTCCAAAGAAGGGTGTATTGTACGTATTTTATTTGAATACAATATTCATAAGTATAATAAGATTTGAAAATTTTAGATATTATAAAGTTTCATCTCTCACTAGTTTATTGATCAAATCAGCAGACAAATGTCCAAGGCTTGATGCTAGATCATTGTCAAATGATCTTCATCATCCTAGTATCTTATAAGGTTTAACTTTCAGTATTAGAAATCTTAATGAACCATTCATTAATTTTCTAATTTAGTAGAGTCCGCTAGATGTTTGATTACTATCTGAAATATATCCATCATAACTCTCTATGATAGGTATATTCCAAAATTCATATTTCTTTCCATCATTTAGAAATAAATTATGAGTGTATTCTAATATGCAGGTCATAGAGACAATTCTTTAAGACTAAGAGCTCCCACGGAAATTATGAAGTTTATTTGTCCAATAGAGATTATTGCAACCATTGCATCATTATCCATGGATGACTATTAAACCTTAAGATCAAATTTTCTAGTCTTCTTAAACATATGCAACCAATTGCAAGTATTATTAGAAGATTGAGATACAAATATTAGAATTTAATCTTATCTAATAAGAAAGTCAATTCCAATGATTATATGTAGATGTGATTATTTTGATGCACTATCTGAGTCCTTCTCTAAGGATTCTAGATAGACTTGATAGTCGTACTATCAACACATCAGCTTATTGCAGTATTGTCATTCACCAACTATTTGGATGCCATATGGAAGTCAAAGAAGCACATTCAACTCTTTGACTTTCCTTCTCAACTTGGGTCTGACCCATGCTTCCACTGCTCTCCCTACATCTATAAATAACCATTGTTCAAGACAAAGTATCTCTTATGTTGAACTCAAAGAATTCAATGTAAGAGCATTTCAACATTTATACATTGCTTCATTCAATTCATACAATATGAATATTATGAAGCTTCATGAATGAACTAGAGTATAGATAGTAGATTGATGACACTCATCGTATCTACATCCATCTAGACTCTAAAAGACTTTCGTTCAGGTAGGTACTCAAACATTTAATGTACATCATCTCTTATAGATCCACCATTCTGCACAATGTAGTGAACCATGTCATTCATGATCAAATGTTGAGAGCACATATGTAGTGAACCATAATGTAGTGAACCATCTCAAAGATAAAGAGGAAAATCGTCGTGGATGAAAGATACGGGGGTCAACGAGAAACAAAAGGAATGCAAAATAGTAGAATGGATCAAGGTGAGAAAGGGTCAAAAAGGAAGAAAACAAATTACACGAATGCGTGATGTTTTTGATCTTGACCTAACTAAGACTAATCAATCAATCCTCAAAACAATGAATTCACCAACTCGACCCGTGGAGCCATGAAGGTTCGCCAATTATCTTTGTAAGTTTTAGATTTGACTTTCAGGCAATTTATCTTTGAACGAGTCCTTAGAGCGTTATGTCTGTAGCGGAGAGAGTACTACCAGAAAAGTATCTTGTACTTGTCCTCCTCCTTTGTATCCAGTAGTCTTCACTTTTTAAGGTCCTTGTAACCCTTCCTTGATCCCTACTCAACCAAAGTAATAAAGGGAGGAAGCCGATAGGAGAAACCACTAATTTGGGACCTCGCTCGCAATGGAATCACCCGTGAGCGTGCAAGGACCTACTCGGACGCAAGACTATGAGACAGACACCCCCGTGAAGGTGTGGCCTAAGTTCCATACTTCGAATAAGGTCGATGCTCTACACAATAGAGAACATCATCTCTTTCCAATCTCTACTCATCTACGTATGATAGAAGTGCCAATACTTCTGAAATCTAGGAGATACACAAGGTAGCTACAGATTGGGTTTTGGGTTCTATTCCTTAGGAAAGCTCTCTCTCACAAGGAAGGAGACCTTCCAATGCACCCTGAAAATAAATTCGGGCTTTTCTCAACAAAGGCAATGAGTCTAATTAATCATTTTATTTAGGTCAAGTATTTTTTAATAGTCCCTTTTTTATTTTTTGTGTTATCACTTGCTTTGAGCAGATTCAATACAAACACCTAACATTTTTTGTATTTTCTTTGATTCCTACATGATCCAAAAACAGAGGGAGATAATAGAAAAACAATGCAAGGTGACATTAAGATGAAAATATCACCTTAGCGCTTTAAATGATGAATGCTTAGTTAGAAGATTTACAATACTTCCCATCTCTCTCCATGCAAGATGTAAATCAAGAATTTATAAACCTATAATATATGCCGATATGCACACGGAAATCTCATAAGCAGGCAATTGCTAACGTGAAGAACCAAATGCTAAACACCATGAATGAAGCCTAGAGTCCGATCTTAAAGCCTCCTCGGTGCCCACAACAGTAGGTCCTTCAAGCGTTGTATAAAGTGCTCTCACGCTTGCGGTTTCAAAACAAGGCGTCCAGCAATTAATTATTCTAAGTCCATATGCTAGGAATATAGGTGCATGCAAAATAGTTAGATTTTTGGCCTTAGATTACACGATCAAGCAAGCCTAAGACTATGGTCTCAATCCACAAAACAAATAGAAAAAGGGTGGAAAGCACAAAACATCGGGAAACAAAGTAAAAGAAGACAATGAAATCCCGATAAAAATCTGGTGAGCCCTTAAGTGAACAAACACTTGGAAATTGGGCCCAAGTGTCCAAGTCCAAAATACTTGTATTATTATAGATTAATATTTCAAAAATAAAAGTCTCTCTCTCACAATCTAAACTAAGCTACTGTCTCTCTCAAGATCCTCCTGCTCTCTTCTGTCGACTGGCTCAGAATAACTAACTCCTCATCCCAAGGTTGCGTAGGATCGCCTAAGCTATTCTCCTTGGTCCATGGTCCCTTACAAGAAAACAAAAAAGACATGTCAGACAATTCAATTTAGACAATCAAGAAGAGAGCAATAAATGCAGAATAACTATGCAATCAAAGAGACGAAATCTACTCTATAAATCGATGCTTCCCTGCAATGATGCCATTTGAAAAATGAGAGGTAAAACACGAGTCGCTAAACTGAGTTGACAATTCAGTTTCACTTGTCGCTGAGGCGACTACTCAAATCCTCCCACAGTTTCAACAATTAACCCACATTGATAATTAAACAATTAAGAGCAAGAGTTAAAATTTATTATACCCTACTAAAAATGTAAAGTGGCAAGCAAGTAGGGATCAAACATAGGAAGTAATGGAGTGGAGCATACTTTATCTCTTAAATACTTAGCCAAAATTGATTTTTGTGGGTTTTTAATATTTAATTTTAGTTTTTTGTATTTTGTTTTCAATTTTATGTTTTTATATTTTATTTTTGTTTTTTTAGATTTTTAGATTTCCTTTAAATAAGTAATAAATTATAATATAATGGTATATATATACTATATGATAATATAGATAAAAATAGTAATAAAATACTCAAATTTCAGGAAATAATATATTTTTGTGTTTTAAGTGTTTTTTACTGTTTTTGTGATTTTTAGGATTTTTGCTCATTTTTATATATACTTTTAAAGTCAAAAATATCCGAACATAGGGATAAATTAAATACTTGAAATTGAAATGGAAATAAAAAATTAAGTCCAAAATTTTCCAAATCAAATTTAATTTTTATAAATAATAATATAAAGAAAATTATAGGAAAGAAAAGTGTGTTTTGGGAATTTTAGGAATTTTATATATCTTTATCAAGCTTTTTGGGATTTTTTTTCGATTTTTAGGTATTTTTTATATTTTATGGATTTTTGGTCTACAATTGTAAAATAACTAAATAAAGATAAAATACATTTGTTTTGTAATTTATCAGAAAATGATTTATATTTTTTTATGTATTTTAAATTGTAGACATGGATTTTTAGTGCTCCTTTTTATTTTTTTTATAAAATAGTAAAATCCTAAAAATAAAATGCAAAACTATAGCATGATTCTACACATCAACAATCATCTACCGTATTTTTTTGAGAATCTTAGGAGCACAATAACTATATTTAAATATAGATAAAACAAAAATAAATAACATTCTGGCAAGAGCATAAATGTACTTTAAATAAATTTCAAGGGCTAGATAACAATTTTTCACAGAACTATATAATAGAATTAAAATGTTCATGGGATGAAACGAAATACAAGGACCTGCAGGGGCCTGGCCACAAAATGCCCACCTCACGTGGGCGACCACATGAGGTGAGCTGGCGAGGACTAGTATGCAAATGCCAAAAGGTCCAAGGGCCTAATTGCAAATATTGTAAAACTTAGTCCACGACAGATGAAAGTTTTAAAACTAAATATTAAATTACAAAAAGCGTTAGCTTTAGTTTGCAAAATACTAGAACGTGGGCACGATCGGACGACGTTGGGCTGCTCACGAATCGACATGTCGATAGGGCAACAAACGGTGATGGTTCGCAAATGGAGGGAGAGTATTAGGTCCTCATCGATGATATGAAAGTGAGGCATGAATTCATTCGACAATGGTTTGCATTCTGGAATATGATGATGATCGAACAATGCTGGGCCATACTAGATGAACCCATGAAGAACACAGGTTGAATGAGCTTCAATCGGTTGGATCCCCAAGCTCCGACTTTCTCCTGCATGGCTAACATACTCGGAAGGATGCTGGCAATGTTTCGCAACGGAGGAAGGATGCAGAAAGGAGCGAGGAGCTCTAGCGAGGCCTGGTGGAGCAACGGGATCTGTGGGGTCTTGTCCTAGATCGATGAGATCCGAGAAGCCTTGTTTCTTGGTCTTTCATGTAGGAGATGATTAGTGGGAAAAAATCGAAGCTCCATGGAGCTTCACATGTCAGAGATGAAGGGGGGGGGGGGGCTCAAGCAGTGTCCTCCGATGAGTGGCGAAGGAGGCGGAAGTTGAACAGAATGACCGAAAACTGAAGGTGAATCCATTGCTCCACCGAGTAACGGATTTGGTTTTCTAGATGAAATTCGACAGAGGTATAAGAAATGAGTTGCAGGGCTAAACTAGGAAGACGCTAAGGATGAAAAGACACAAAAAAGATGAGCCTTGCCTGACCTGGATTGACTTGGCGTGAAGCTTCAGGCAGAGGAGGTAGCGAAGCTGGATCACTTCAATTCAACGCCCGATCGTTCATCCCAGAAGCCGATGAGATTCTTGCTATCACTGGGAGCAAGTATCGATACTGGAAGCTAGTGTTTTAGGGTGGAAGAAAGATAAAAAAGTCAAGGTTGGATGGAGGAGAGGTTAAGTAGGGGTGAATGGTCGATTGGGAAGATCGAGGGAGATTGGGTAAATCAACGATCCCCTCCCCGAGGTTTCATGCTTGCATGAGTCACCGAGGATCGAGGCCAAAACATGCAAAAGGAATCAAAGAGGATTGGTAAAAGGATTAAGATCTAAAAAGGGGAGAAATCGAGGTCAAACAATAGGGGCGTAAGAGGTTGCATGCGAGTCAGAGAGTTGACCGCTGGTCAACTCAAGACTCAACCTGGTTGGGCCCGTGGGCCAATTAGGATAAACCACCCTCTTATTGTAAATTAGATAAAAAATAATAACCAATTTTATTTAATTTAAGTTATAAAATAAGAGGGGTCGTTAGATCACTTAATTGTGCCCACTTGGCATGTTATTGGTCGTTGGATCTTGTGCCTTAAGGGGCAAATTTAGAGCCCGCCTCCTGCCTTTTTGTATTATTATAGAGTCCAACAAATATGAGTTTTAATGTAAAAGTTTTGAATAAATTGCATCTAAGGACCCGAGCTTTCTAGATACTGCACATAGGTCCTTCTACATCACGTGTGGGGGCACGTGTTGCGCTGTAAAGATTGCTACCGTAGCCCTAAAATTTAGGGACTTTTATTAAATGATTTAAATATTTATTTGTTTAAATTGCAACTAAGTTCATTCTCTGATGCATAATTATTTTTTTGCATTTTCTTTTAAATAGTTTTTTACTAAAAAAATCCTAGGAAAATTTCATTGAGTGCCTATTAGCATACTTTTTCACAAACATATTTTTTTTTCATTTAATATGATTTCCTATTTATTAAAAATACAAAATACTCATTTCCTTCCTGTTTAATTAGAAAACCCGCAAAAATATAAAATCACTTCTAAAAATTCCCAAAACTATATCAGTTATATTATATTATATAGTATTATATATCCAATAATCATTAAAAATACAAAATATAAAATCCAAACATTTCCAAACCTTAAAAATCTTATAACAATTCATAAAAATAAAGAAAAATAAGAAAAATAAATTATCCTATCTATGAATTTTAGTATATTATATTCTATATATTAAAAACATTTTTAGGTTAATTTTGAACTTACTTCTGTTTAATAACCATAAAAATATTTTCGATATTTAATTTGTTCATTATTTTGTATATTTTGATACTTTAAAAACAAGTAAAAATTAGCAAAAATCATATAAAAATTACCGAAAATAGCGGAAAATATTTAAAATTTAAAAAATTTATTTTTTGTACTCTGATTATATTTAGGTATATTTAAATGTATACAACTCTATATATACAATATTCTCCATATATTACTTTTGTAATATCTTTACTATTATATATAATAAATTATTATACTTTAAAAAATCAAAAAGGAATTAACAATTTAAAAAATAAAAAATAAAAACTTAAAAATATTAGAAAATATTTATATTAGAAATCCATAAAAATTCACATAGAATAAAAACCCACATGAAAAAAAGATAAAAAGTACAAAATTATTATTGTCAATTATTAATAATTATATCTATCCTTCGTTGTTCTCAGTGATTCAACCCCGACACTTGCGTACTATACACAAATTTATAGGGTATAATAAATTTATGATCGTATATTTTTCATTGCTATATTATTTGTCGGTTGATTGTTGATTGAGTCACTTTTTTCAGGTACTGAGTGCTATGAGAGCGGATGATACATCAATTATCAGATACGACTTGTCAGACACCATAGTCCCTCCAATACTGGACATTAGGTATCCCATTTCTCATGATCTATCAACTGGGAATCACCATCTTTCCCTCACTTATGTGTCCAAGCCCACCATTCATCAACAGATGGTTCCCTTTCTATCTTAGGAACCCGAAAAATAAAATCTGTATAATAAATAATCATGCATATGTCAGAAAATCAACATTGATTTTTTTGTACAATATTAATACAATTATATACTAGTTCAATCCATATTTGGTTATGGATTTTAGATCCACTTGTCGATCTAATCTTTTGCTTTTGACGGTTCGATCTACACATTGCTAACCTCCTCCTAAACTCAACAACACAACTGAAACAATCACAAAAGACAATCCATTTGTAAAAAATTAGAACATCGTTTAGATAGAATTTAAATTTTTAAAGTTTATAAATTTAAAAAACAAATACTTCCCCTTTGTGCATCAAGCCGGAGGGAGGCTTTTCATCTCAAAATCCATCTCCTTTAAGCCTGTCTTTTTATGCGAGTCCCTTCCAGCCTTCAAAAATGTGTCACTCATTCTCTTCTCCATCGTAAATGTGAATGCTCGACGGTAGGAATCCATTAAATCAGGAGCAAAATGATACCTACCCTAAAATTTTACCAAAAAACTACAAGTAACAGAATATATATAAAAATAAATTACCTTTTGTAGTGAACTTTCTTACCAAAAGTAAGTTAAACAACCTCTCCTCCTCAACGATAGCAATGTGGCACCACCGAAACTATGTGCATATCATATGTGCCTTGATAATATTCGTTATTTAATTAGCAACCTTGTTACTATTAAGAAATTCCCTACATAAGATGAGAATTAGATCATATATCTATATGGATGAAAACTATAATAAACTTTGAATTACGAATGTTAATTACCTCCCATAAACTGAAATTTGTAGAAACGAGTGCCACACGCACATGCACATCTGTGCTCTGACGTGCAAAAGATGGAGAAGCTGGATCCATAAAAGGATGAGCCGGAATTGGGATAGGCTAGGGCTCACGAACCTGTGAAGATGATGGGCCACCGAAAAATCCTCCACACAAAGGAGGTGGTGAAACACCAAAAGACTGGTAATATACCATGAGGAGGCGCATATCATCATAAACATGTCCCGTAAAGGTCAATGGAGTCAAAGTTAAAGGGGACTGTGAGGGAGACAGACTACTGGATCGTTGAGATCCAAGTGAACCTCTACATCCAAAACCATCAATGTCTATAAAAATGTGGAAGAAATTAAGTAGAAGTCCTTTTTATTGTATTGAAGTTTGTACCTTAATCTTCATTCCTTGAATATTGTGAAATATCGTTATTTTCCTTATTATTGTCCATAATAGACAAATCATCATTTGTATCATCTACATCTTCAATTAGATCAATACTTGTTACGAAATTTTTCACTAATGGAATATTCAATAATGGAGATAACTTCTATAAAATTATTACGTCCGTAATCATGTATGAAATCCTCGTATCCATCTTCATCCATAATGTTGTCCACCTTACTAATGTAACTACATGAATTTATCCATACAACTATTAAATATTCATCATTTTTTCTTTTTCAAGAGACTTGAGGAAGATAACAATACTTGATCCACTTGTATATCTTGGACAAATGGTTCATATCTTCACATATATTTTCATGTGACCACATCGACCATGTTTTTTCTTTTATCGATAACTACACCCTCTTTCGGTCATACCAATCACATAGAAATAAAAAATCTTGTTCAGTCCTGGAATACTATACTCGACATCCCGAAACTTCTTTTAGAATTCTGTAGTAGTCGACATTATCCTCTTCATAACAAGATCCACCAACCATTACCCCATGATTCTAAGTACTTAGATTTCTGCTTGAATTTATCGTATGAAAACGATAATCACTAATAAAACAATCGTTGTATGATTGGACTTGACATATCAGAACTTATAAAAAGCGCTTAAGCATCTTTAACCGTTGTATGTTATCCATACATTTACATAGATTTGACAGTTTGTGTTTAGGATATAGATTTATGTGATCCAAATATTGTGCCTAATAAAGCGTTTAATGTTAAACTATAGGGAATGTACATGTAAAAAACATCTTCCACCAGCACACATCAAAATCCATAACCATTGTAGTGGGATATCTCATCCCAAAGTGAGTCCAATAGTTTTGTGAAAAAAATACAACACATTGGAAGTGATCAAATCTTTTAAGGTGTTGCACACGCCTCCCGTTGTGTAGGGCCACACACCACCCAGTGTGGAGGGATGCCCCGTGAGTGTTTTATTTTGTGCAATTTTATGGTTATTTCAAAATTTTACCTTATTAACTACATAACTACCAATTAATGTGGCACATTGGTCTACGTTAATTAAACTTTAATGTGATAAATATTTTACAACAAGAGGGCTATTTAACTAGAAAAAAAATGAGAGGCATATTGCCTTAGCTAAATAAACATTGTTTCCTCAAAGATAAATTTTTTATTTTCTTTTAGTGTTTTAGTATATTTTAGTATTTAATGAATGTGGTTTTATTTAATTTGGAGTTAAGAGACAAAGTTGGCTTTTGGGCCCTCATTGTGTAATATACCTGTATAAAATAATCAATATATTTATTCTTTAAAATTTCCACTTTATTATATTTTTATAATTTGTAAATACTATTTAAAATACATATACATAATAAAACTAAAATAAAACCATCAAAAATAATACAAAATAAATTATATACTTTAATACATAGGTAAAGAAAAACTATAATATACCTATATATTAAATATACTTAATTATTTAAGTAAATAAATAACCTAAAAAAATAAAATAAAAGTATTTACTTATGCATATAAATAAATTATAAATATAAAAATTATATATATAAAATAATAAAATATAAATTTAAAAAATAAAATTCAAATACATCATATATAGGTAAATATACCTATATTTATACATGTAAAAATAAACACACAATAAATTACTTGGTAAAAATTAATAACAATCATAATAAAATACTTCATAAAAAATAATCATTTTTATGTTTTTAAAAATATATATAATCATTTATTATGTTAAATCTATTTAATAAGGGATTTAATCCATGTTTTATCCACTAGTGGCTAACATGGACCAATGGGAGGCGAGTCCACGTTGACTCTGGTCAACTCCTAACCCCCAAGGTTCTACGTCTATCAGTGACCGACCACCTCATTTCTCCCAATTTCTCTACTTGATGCTTTCACTAAATCTAATTGCTCCCTTTTTGACTTTTGTTCCTCGATCAATGGATCACTAAATCAAATAGAGTACGTGGTCAAACCGTTGCTTGTACATAAACCAAACTCCTCTTCCATTTGAAAATTGATTCCGCTCTACCCTCTAAACCCTTGATCTTCCTTGTGTTGGAGGTTGCTGGTGACAACAAGCTTTTGCGTGCAGGAAGAGGCTCAGAGGTGGGATCCGAGCTCGCCGGAGTAGATTCTAGCGGAACTCCTCCTTGTTTCCATGTTTTGCATGTAAGATCCCTATTTTTTACTCCTTTCTTAGAATTTTAGATTCCTAAAATTAGTTGTAGAGTAGTTTTGTAATACGCGTTTTGTACACTATGCTTTTTAATGTTATCAAGTGTTATTTCAAGGAAATATTGGATTGATAGTGTTCACACTTTACGGATACCATAGTCAATAGATTCGCATTGATGCAATGATTTCATTCAAACTTGTTGTGTTTATATCAAAGACCATCTTGTATAAAATTGGACTTCAAAAGATTCTCTAAATTGTGTAGACATCAAAACAAAGTACCACATCTAGAAATCTGGAATTTTGGTAGTAACTTATAAGTAATAGAATCCACTACTAGCATAGGGCCTATAATGTTATAGATTTATACCCATTAGCCATAATCATATCATTAAGACTAATTAAGCATGATTAGTGTTAATTACCTGTCATTAGTGGTAATTAAGTGTCATTAGCAAAAGTAGGACACATGGAGAGGAAATCATGGGACACGTGTCGTTATATAGTCAGGACACGTGTCAAAAACTCAATAGCGTCATGTGTCATCATCCTAAGACTAACACGTGTCATGGTGTAGCCTCTTGCTTGGGCAACAAGTTATCTCGTGGATAAGCCAAACCTCTTGCTTGGGCAACAAGTTATCTCGTGGATAAGCCAAACCTCTTGCTTGGGCAACAAGTTTTCTCATAAATAAGACATGTGGCATGTTAAATGGTTGGCAAGTGTTTCCATGTGTCGTCATACATGGAAGAGAGGTAACATGTGGCTTAGAGGCTCCCTTACATGTTGACATATGTCACACATGTAAAGGGAGTGGAGGCCTATATATACTCAAGACCTTCCCATTCCATCTCACTTCATCCCACGCCCATCTCTCCACCTTAGAGCCACAAGGCCGCCGAGGTTGCCGGAGGAGCACGAGAAGAGCCACGGCGAAGCCCTGTCGGTGATCGAGAGCATTTTTGAAGCCGTAACAAAGTTCTGTCCGCACCAAGCCGTAGTATTCAATCTAAGACGGCTATAGAGGGAGAATTCACAAAAGAAGGTGATCTCGACTCGACTTAGATATCGATCAGGTGAGGGATTCTCAAGCGCTATTTTAAAACACTAGTCTTTAGCTTTTATGCATGTTTATGATAACAATTATGAAATCGTGTTTTCTAGAGCTTTTACGTAAGAGTTTCAAGTACCGTATACCAGA
This sequence comes from Ottelia alismoides, assembly GCA_037367405.1. Taxonomy (NCBI): domain Eukaryota; kingdom Viridiplantae; phylum Streptophyta; class Magnoliopsida; order Alismatales; family Hydrocharitaceae; genus Ottelia; species Ottelia alismoides. The sequence continues at coordinate 505,718 of JAZKJV010006560.1, read as the reverse complement.
TATGAAATCAAGTATTTAGAAAGTATTTCCAATGTCATTTCAAGTGCTTTATGTTGATAACATGTTTTCAAGCATCCATTTCGTTGTGGAACAGAAAGCATAAGTTTTACTACTTAGATATGAGTTTTTATGTGAAGAATTATGTTTTACACGGTTACTATGCATTATGGATCGGCTTTCTAGTTCTTAATAAGTTCTAGTTGTCAGAATATGTATGTTGTGTCAAGAGTGTTTTATGTTCATGAACTAGCTGTTATGAGCTTGAATTAGCAAAAGTACGGTTTATTAATGGCAAGAAAAGAATCAGAATCAGAAGATAAGCACCACAGTAGCTCTTTTATACAAATCATGAACTAGCCATTAGATATGGTGATGTCATTAGATATGACCCTGAAACCGCCATTAGATATGACAAACCATTAGATATGGTATCAAGAGGACTTTGGATCCGCATTTTGTATACATATAGGCTTTGGACCGTATGCAGGGTGTTTTTGGTCTTTGGGACCGTCTGCGCGTATGACTTAGCTTTATTTCAGCGTTCATGAGTCAATAAATTAGCCACAGTGGTGATTAGTACAAACAGCTTGATAGTGATGATTATGTTTCAGTTTATCCACTTTCGAAGTGATTTCAGCGTTCAATTGCAAAACTAGCATGTTTTATATATAATTTCTGTCATAAAGTCTCCTTCAAGCTATTTCACAATATTCAGCATAAACTTTTGTCATGATGCTCATATTTCAGATTTTAGCTATATGTAAAAAGCTTGAGATCCTTTCACTGGGTCTAAGCTCATAACTGAGGTTAGACTCATCCCGTTATATTGTATTATGTACGGATCAGCAGAATCACGACTAGCAGGGGAAAGGATCGCTTATACACTAGGAGGAGGTGGCTTTTGGTTTTCTTGTGTTTTTTTGTACTGTCTGTTCTTTTGTAAGGAGTTGTAATAGATAGAACTTGTTTAAGACACTTCTTTGAAATGTAAACTTGAAATACTTATGTTTGATGAGATTGTCACATGTGTACTTGAGGATAATGAAGTTGAAAGATCTTTGTCGCGGCACGTTCCGGTTAGCGGGACGGGTCGTGACAACTTGTGGTATCAGAGCAAAGGTTTTAGGACCTTGAGAAATAATTATATTAGGAGTTGATCTAGAGCATTGGAAGATAATTTAGTCATCATAGTATTATTTGAACTTAGAAGAAAATTGATGTTATAGTCTTGAGGATGTCTAGAATCATTATTGGAGGATTTATGTTGATGAAAGATCTAACTGAGGTTTTATTTTATAGGAAACAATGGCAGCAGAGCAACCACCTGTGACCACATAAGGCCCTAGTCATGAGAATAATAACAATAACAACGTGTATGACACGTTGACCTTGATAGCTCAAACATTAGGAGACATGGCGGCCCAGTCCGTTAAAAGACACGAACTTGAGCACCAGTTGCCATTTGAACATGTAAAGAAGCTGGGAGGAGAACCATTTGTAGGAGACACTGATCCAAAGAAGGCCATGGAATGGTTCAAGAATATGGAGAAAATATTTTCTCTAATGGACTGTACGGATGAACAAAAGTTGAAATATACCATATTTCTTCTGAAAGATAGTGCTGATGATTGGTGGACATCGATGAAAATGAGATTTCCAAACCCATCTCACATTACATGGGAGATCTTTGAGAAAGAGTTCAATGAAAAATACTACCCAAGGGTTTATCAGGAGGAGAAACGTAGGGAATTTCTATTTCTTACTCAGGGGAGCAATTTGTTTGATGAATATGAGAAGAAATTCACCGAACTTTCAAAGTTTACTGCTTCTCTGGTTGCAACCGAGGAAGAAAAATGTAGACATCTAGAAGATGGTATGCATATTGACCTAAAGGAAATGGTTTCGGCCACGGGATATACTGATTATGCAAAATTAGTGGAGGCTGCTCGTAGGGCTGAATGAGTTGTGATAGAAAGAAGAAAATGTAATGATCACGGAAAGAAAAGGTTTGCAGATAGACATCAGTGGAGAAGAATCATGAACAAAGAACCAAGAATAGCTGGGAATTCAAGACAAGATAATAGGTCAGCTCTTAGAGTACAAGGAAATCAAACAAATAGATTTACAGTTGGGACTTCTGAAAACAGAACACTTTCTTTTCCACAATGTGCAAACTGTGGAAAGTTTCACCCGGGAAGTTGCCGCAAGGGAACCGCTGGATGTTATCAATGTGGCGAGATAGGCCACATACGTCAGAATTGTCCCGCACTTGTCCAGGGCCGTCGGGTTATGGGAAGACCTGCACCAAATGAAGATCATGATATCATTATACGCCGTCCTCCACCTGCAAGGGAACAAAATAAAAGCAATACACAGAAGAGATCAAACCAAAGAGAGGGAAAAGCTTTTGCTATGACCTTAGAGGAGGCCATATCCGCGAACGATGTTGTATCAGGTACCACTATTATTTTTGGTAAAAGTGCACATACTCTTATTGATTCTGGTGCAAGTCATTCTTTTATTTCACAAAGATTCTCCATATATGCCGATAAAGTAAAAGTACCCTCAAGCATGCTTTAGCAATTTCTTTGCCTAAGGGAGAACCAGAAATTATTAGGGATGTCCTCCGAAATTGTTTGATAAAGATAGGAGAAAATTATATTGAAGTAGACCTGATTCCTATGGAGATAAGGGAATTTGATGCCATCATAGGAATGGATTGCTTAAGTACATATCATGCTCTTCTAGACTGTCATAAGAAGCATGTTACTTTTAGAAAACCAGGTGATGTCGAATTCACCTTTTATGGAGAAAGAAGGATATATCCTACCCATGTCATCTCTTGTCTCTTAGCCCATAAGTTGATAAGGAAGGGATATTCCTCTTATGTTGCTTATGTGTTTAATACTAAGGCAGAAGAAATCAGTTTAGAAAATATTTCTGTGGTGAAGGAGTTTCCAGAGGTGTTTCCATATGAACTGCCAGGAGTTCCTCCCGATAGGGAAATTGAATTCACTATTGACCTCATTCCGGGTACCAATCCAATCGCCTTAGCTCCTTACAGAATGGCCCCAGCTGAACTTAAAGAACTCAAAATCCAATTGCAGGAGTTGACAGATAAGGGATTTATACAATCCAGTATGTCACCTTGGGGTGCTCCTGTTTTATTTGTCAAGAAGAAAGATGGTTCCATGAGACTTTGTATAGATTACAAGAGACTAAACAGAGTGACTGTCCACAATAACTATCCTCTACCCAGAATAGATGATTTATTTGACCAATTGCAAGGAGCCTCTGTATTTTCCAAGATTGATTTGAGATCTAGCTACCATCAGTTAAAGATTAGAGGAGAAGATGTCCCTAAAACTGCATTCCGAACCCGATATGGGCATTATGAATTCCTAGTGATGCCTTTTGGATTGACAAATGCCCCAGCTGCCTTTATGGACTTGATGAATAGGGTTTTCCGTCCATATCTGGACAAGTTCATGATCGTATTTATTGACGATATTCTAGTATATTCTAAAACAAAGGAAGAACATAGAGAACACTTGAGAATTGTACTTCAAACTCTGAAGGAACACCCATTATATGCAAAGCCTGATAAATGTGAATTTTGGTTGAAGAAAGTTGCATTTCTAGGTCATGTCGTATCTGGAGAAGGAATAGCGGTAGATCCATCAAAGATAGAAGCAGTTCTTAGATGGGAATGACCGATAAATGCATCAGAAATCCGAAGTTTCCTTGGATTAGCTGGGTATTATCGAAGATTTGTTGAAAACTTCTCTAGAATTGCCGCACCATTGACAAGATTAACTAGGAAGAATGTAAAGTATAGTTGGGACGAAGAATGCGAGAAGAGTTTTAAGGAACTCAAGAGTCGTCTCACCACAACACCTATACTTAACCTTCCTTCAGGGAAAGGTAGTTATGTAATCTATAGCGATGCCTCAAGACAAGGGCTGGGATGCGTCTTAATGCAGAATGATAAGGTGATTGCTTATGCTTCTAGACAGCTAAAACAACATGAGTTAAATTACCCAACTCATGACCTTGAGTTAGCTGCTATAGTGTTTGCCTTAAAGATCTGGAGACACTACCTATATGGAGAAACTTGTCGAATCTGTACGGATCATAAGAGTTTGAAATATATTTTCTCTCAGAAAGAGTTGAATTTAAGGCAAGAAGATGGTTAGAGCTAATCAAAGATTACGATTGTTCCATAGAATATTACCCGAGGAAAGTTAATGTCGTAGCTGGTGCTCTCAGTAGGAAGTCTAATGGTCAGCTATCTCACTTAAAAGGAGAATATTATCAGTTGAAAGAGTTACGTGCAAAGTTAACCATAAATAGCTCTGGAGCCTTATTAGCATCCTTACAAGTAAGACCCATATTATATGATAAAATTAAGGAAACACAAGTCCATGATTCTGAAATCATTAGAATGATTTAGAAGATTAAGGAAGGAGATGAAGACGGGTATACAATAGATGGTCAAGGGATCTCTTTAAAGGAAGATTGTGTGTTCCAAGGAAATCTGATATAAAGACTGAGATTCTGGAAGAGGAACATAACTCCATGTATACTATGCATCCAGGAAGTACTAAGATGTATAGGACACTTAAGAGCTACTATTGGTGGTCTGGCATGAAGAGAGAGATTGCATAGTATGTTTCTAGATGTCCTATATGCCAACAAACAAAATCGGAGCGTTTGAGACCTGCGGGGACATTACAGCCACTTCCAATACCAGAATGGAAATGGGAACACATCACTATGGATTTTGTTACAGGATTTCCAAGGACCCGTCGAGGTCACGATGCAATATGGGTCATAGTAGACAGATTAACTAAGTCTGCACATTTCTTAGCCATTAACATGACATACATTATAGACCGCTTGGGAAAGATCTTTGTTAATGAGATAGTTAGCCGTCATAGGGCTCCTGTGTCAATTGTTTCTGATAGAGATCCACAATTTACTTTTAAGCTTTGGCCTAGCTTACATAAAGCTATGGGAACAAAGTTGGCATTTAGTACTGCCTTTCATCCTCAAACAGATGGCCAATCAGAACGGACTATCCAGACTCTAGAAGACATGCTTAGAGCATGTGCACTGAGCTTTAAAGAAAGTTGGGATGAACATATCTCACTTATAGAGTTTGCATACAATAACAACTATCATGCTAGTATTGGGATGGCACCTTATGAAGCCTTATATGGAAGATGATGTAGAACACCTATCTGTTGGAGTGAAGTTGGAGAAAGGAAATTGGTTCAACTTGAATTAATACAAAGCACAATAGAAAAAGTTGAGGAAATCAAGAGATGCTTCAAGGCAGCGCAAAGCAGACAGAAAAGTTATGCAGATAAGCGAAGGAGAGACTTAGAATTTCAAGTGGGAGACTATGTGTTTCTGAAAGTATCTCCATGGAAAGGTCTTATCAGATTCGGGAAGAAAGGGAAACTAAGCCCAAGATACATTAGCCCTTACGAGATCACAGAGAGAATCAGAAGTGTGGCATATCGTCTTCGACTTCCATCTGAACTAGCAAGGATACATGATGTCTTTCATATCTCCACACTTCGGAAGTTTATTCCAGATCCAACCCATATGATACAACCCCAAGATATTCAATTGAAGGACGATCTGTCATATGAGGAGGTTCCTATGGAAATTCTAGATTATAAAGTACAAGAGCTTCGTACAAAGAAGATTCCTTTAGTTAAAGTTTTATGGAGGAGTCACACAATAGAAGAAGACACATGGGAACGAGAGGAAGAAATGAGATCTCAATATCCCCACTTATTTTCAAGCTAGCAAAGGTACTTAAATTTCGAGGACGAAATTTATTGCAAGTATGGGAGAATTGTAATACGCGTTTTGTACACTATGCTTTTGAATGTTATCAAGTGTTATTTCAAGGAAATATTGGATTGATAGTGTTCACACTTTACGGATACCATAGTCAATAGATTCGCCTTGATGCAATTATTTCATTCAAACTTGTTGTGTTTATATCAAAGACCATCTTGTATAAAATTGGACTTCAAAAGATTCTCTAAATGGTGTAGACATCAAAACATAGTACCACATCTAGAAATCTGGAATTTTGGTAGTAACTTATAAGTACTAGAAGCCACTACTAGCATAGGGCCCATAATGTTATAGATTTATACCCATTAGCCATAATCACATCATTAAGACTAATTAAGCATGATTAGTGTTAATTACCCATCATTAGTGATAATTAAGTGTCATTAGCAAAAGTAGGACACATGGAGAGGAAATCATGGGACACGTGTCGTTATATAGTCAAGACACGTGTCAAAAACTCAATAGCGCCATGTGTCATCATCCTAAGACTAACACGTGTCATGGTGTAGCCTCTTGCTTGGGCAACAAGTTATCTCGTGGATAAGTCAAACCTCTTGCTTGGGCAACAAGTTATCTCGTGGATAAGCCAAACCTCTTGCTTGGGCAACAAGTTATCTCGTGGATAAGCCAAACCTCTTGCTTGGGCAACAAGTTATCTCGTGGATAAGCCAAACCTCTTGCTTGGGCAACAAGTTATCTCGTGGATAAGCCAAACCTCTTGCTTGGGCAACAAGTTTTCTCATAAATAAGACATGTGGCATGTTAAATGGTTGGCAAGTGTTGCCATGTGTCATCATACATGGAAGAGAGGTAACATGTGGCTTAGAGGCTCCCTTACATGTTGACACATGTCACACATGTAAAGGGGGTGGAGTCCTATATATACCCAAGACCTCCCATTCCATCTCACTTCATCCCACGCCCATCTCTCCACCTTAGAGCCGCAAGGTCGCCGAGGTTGCGGGAGGAGCACGAGAAGAGCCACGGCGAAGCCCTGTCGGTGATCGAGAGCATTTTTGAAGCCGTAACGAAGTTCTGTCCGCACCAAGCCGTAGTATTCAATTTAAGACGGCTATAGAGGGAGAATTCACAAAAGAAGGCGATCTCGACTCGAGTTAGATATCGATCAGGTGAGGGATTCTCAAGCGCTATTTTAAAACACTAGGCTTTAGCTTTTATGCATGTTTATGATAACAAGTATGAAATCGTGTTTTCTAGAGCTTTTACGTAAGAGTTTCAAGTACCATATACCAGATATGAAATCAAGTATTTAGAAAGTATTTCCAATGTCATTTCAAGTGCTTTATGTTGATAACATATTTTCAAGCATAAATTTCGTTGTGGAACAGAAAGCATAAGTTTTACTACTTAGATATGAGTTTTTATGTGAAGAATTATGTTTTGCACGGTTACTATGCATTATGGATCGGCTTTCTAGTTCTTTATAAGTTCTAGTTGTCAGAATATGTATGGTGTGTCAAGAGTGTTTTATGTTCATGAACTAGCTGTTATGAGCTTGAATTAGCAAAAGTACGGTTTATTAGTGGTAAGAAAAGAACCAGAATCAGAAGATAAGCACCACAGTAGCTCTTTTATACAAATCATGAACTAGCTATTAGATATGATGATGTCATTAGATATGACCCTGAAACCGCCATTAGATATGGTATCAAGAGGACTTTGGGTCCGCATTTTGTATATATATAGGCTTTGGGCCGTATGCATGGTGTTTTTGTTCTTTGAGACCGTCTGCGCGTATGACTTAGTTTTGTTTCAGCGTTCATGAGTCAATAAATTAGCCACAGTGGTGATTTAGTACAAACAGCTTGATAGTGATGATTATGTTTCAGTTTATCTACTTTTGAAGTGATTTCAGCGTTCAATTGCAAAACTAGCATGTTTTATATATAATTTCTGTCATAAAGTCTCCTTCAAGCTATTTCACAATATTCAGCATAAACTTTTGTCGTGATGCTCATATTTCAGATTTTAACTATATGTAAAAAGCTTGAGATCCTTTCACTGGGTCTAAGCTCATAAATGAGATTAGACTCATCCCGTTATATTGTATTATGTACAGATCAGCAGAATCACGACTAGCAGGGGAAAGGACCGCTTATACACTAGGAGGAGGTGGCTTTTGGTTTTCGTTGTGTTTTTTTGTACTGTCTGTTCTTTTGTAAGGAGTTGTAATAGATAGAACTTGTTTAAGACACTTCTTTGAAATGTAAACTTGAAATACTTATGTTTGATGAGATTGCCACATGTGTACTTGAGGATAATGAAGTTGAAAGATCTTTGTCGCGGCACGTTCCGGTTAGCGGGACGGGTCGTGACAAGTTTAGCATTTTGTTTGTTTATATTTCCTCAATCAAGCCTTAAAATCTTAAAATCAAAGTTCATCGGGGAGGGAGCTCCGACCTTTATCCCCATCGTTCGAGCTCTTATTTCTATCCACTAACATTTCGTACATTTTCCCCTTTACATTCTATGCAAAAATCCCATTAGATCACCCTCGATTCTGCATGAAACAAGGTTTGACAAAGATTCTCCGCCACTCATTACTGGAGCTTCTCCGCCTTATTCCATTTCGTGTCCTTTTTCCCAGATTTTACCTCGGAGCTCTATTATCGTGTCTCGATTCTAGCCCTGTAGGCCTTGAAACAAAGGAACCCCTTTTGGGGTTGAATTGTACCAGGAGACCAAACTCCAAGTCATTAGAGCACATCGAAATACCAGAACCCCATCGTTTGGTCCTAGACCTTTCTAAAACCTCCACTAGACAAGGAAGGATCCAAAGAATCTTCTGGGCCTGGTGTCATGGAGAACGGTGGCTAGAGTCACGAAGGAGGATGGACCAAAACTCATAAGAGAACAATTCTTGGAGTGTTCTTCCAGATACTCCCAGAACCGTTCTATATAAAATATTTCATCCGGGACAATAGCGTTCGTTGGATCAAAGTACCATCAACCATCATATCTTAGTAGGAGATCTAATCTTATCCATCGACAAGAATCATCATCGTGCACCTAGATCTCGACGCGTGGTAAGTGACTTGCTCCCGCCGTCCACGCACACACGTGGGGGAAATTTTTCCTTTATACCCCTGCCTTTTTGTATCTATTTTTCAGCCCAAAAACTTTCCTCTGTAGTTCAAATATTTTTATAATATTTGTAGTCAGAATCTTATTTTTTTTATTTGCACTTAGGTCCTCCGCTGTGTCACCTCACATGTGCAAACATGTGAGGCAGTGCAACATTTTCTAGAGTACCCCCTCCGGGTCTATGTATTTATTTTTAGTCATGTAACTTTAATATTCAGTGAAATATTTTGTGGAAAATTTCATTCAGGACATGGAAATTTTGTAATATTACAAAATTACGCCTGATAGTATTTTTTATTGATACCCCTGATAGTATTGATTTTTTTTCATTGCTTTTATTTTTATTAAATGTCTCTGATGCTCTAAAAAATCTAGGAAAATTAGGATAGAGGTCAGATACTTAACTTTATCTCATATATTTTTATAAAGGCTTTTATTCAATTTTTCTAATTATTAAAAAAATAGAGAAATTATTACTTATTTGCTTTTAAAAATACAAAAAATATAAAATCACTTTAAAAAATTTCAAAAAAGTTAAAGTACCTTTATCACTATATTTTGTAACCTCGGACCAAAAATCACTAAAAATTTTAAAAGAAAACCACTAAAATTTAAAAAGAAATCCAAAAAAATTATAAAACCAATAAAAATACATAAAGTGTAGAAAATATTTATTTTTGTTTCTAATTTTTGTCTATACTACATATTAGAAATTAAAAATAGTTTTGGAAAATTTTGAGATATTTATATAATTTTAAATTCCAAAATAGCCAGCCTATTATTTTAAGTTTAGATATTTGACATTTTTAAGCAATTAAAAATACCTAAAAATTAGCAAAAATTGCAAAAAAAATCAAAAATAGAGAAAATTATAAATAAGGACAAAAATATTTTATTTTGTAATTATTGAGTGTCTATCTATATTTATAAATATAAAATCCTATATGGACTTTTTGTATCTATATATACTTATATACTTATTAGTCTCAATATTACTATCATTATTATAAAGACCTAAAATATTTTAAAACCTTTAAAAAATGGAAAGGAGTGTACTTACTTGTATTTTCCAGATTATATTTATTATAAATTTATATCCTTTACCGCTATTATAGTACACATAATATATATACTTACATATATACATATTACATATTAACAAGAAAAGAATTAAAAAATATAAAAATATAAGAATAAAATAAGAATTATAAAATAAAAAATAAAAAATATATAAATTAAAAATACATAAAAAATATAAAATATTAAAAATATACAAAAATAGAAAAACCCTATAAAACATTAAAAAACATTTGTTGATTTTCTCTTTGATTGACAATTTTTATACCGATCTCTGTTGCTCCTTTGTGGTTCGATCCCTACACTTGCGTGCTATACATACTTATTTGAAGGTTATAATAATTTTCATGTCACTTATTTTTATTATTCATTATTCTTTGGATTGATTGTTGATTGACACGCTTTGATCGGGTGTTGAGTGTTGTGAGAGAGGCCTATACATCGATTGCCATATTCGATTCATCGGACACCGCATGCCTTCCAAGACCAGAAGTTGGATACTTTTGTCCATAAGTATTCATCAGAAGGCAATGTCAAGAGCAGAGGACGAGGTCAGGGTAGCATCTCGGTGCTAGAGGAGGATATATATGGGAGGGATATACAGAGGAAGAAGATTGAGGCCCTCAAAAAAAATTAAACTTGCACCCTTCTTTTTCTTTCCAATTATACTTGTGTCCATGGGATTAAGTCCATTTGGAAAGGAAATGTATGACAACTAACTTGAGAGGCACAATTGTTAATCACCCAAGAAGTTAAGGGCACAAGTAATATTTCAAAAAATGAAGGAGCATAAATGTTATTGTAGAATTAGTAGAAAACCCTACTTAGTAACAATCTCCCTCATCACTCCCTCTTCTAACTCCTTTCTTACTTTCGATCGTTAATATATAACATCTGCACTTGCTAAAAAATATCCAATAACAGTACAACATAGAACAATATGACTGATATGCTCGGATGCTCAACCCCTAGGGATACCATACACTTGGGTTGTTTGATTGTTGTGACAGAGCACCAACGATCAAGGCAATTTGTCTTAGTCTAATTTACCCATACGGTCTTAGCTAGAATGGAATAATTGTTATCAATAGTCTGTAAAGAAAAACAATTTCATTAATCATGGCACTACTTTTTTTTCTCTTAATCCCACAACATAAGAACATGGCCACTTTGAAGGGTGCGTTAGGTTGGCGGGTTAAGGCGGGTTAAACTGTTAGAAGGTAACCAACCCGTTTTTATTTTGGTATTTGGATAGAGGGTTAAACTGTGGGTGTGTTAGAAGTGGGTTTGGGGTGATATGATTGTATTGGAGTTTGAAAAAGTGAGTAGTTATTGTGATGTGATTGTATTGAAGTTCGGAAAAGGAAGTAGAAGTGAAGTAGTTTATAATTTTTAAGTATAATATATTATTTTTTGATATGATGATGTAAAATTGATTTATTTAATTTTTTTAAAAAAGAATAAAGTGGGGCCCACGGGGAGAGAGGGAGATGTGGGCTAAGGGGGTAAACTCCCTTAACCCGCAGGTAACCCGTGAACCAAACGCTACCTTGGGGAGTGCATCCACCGGGCCCTCCGAAGTAGAAATGAGGTGGTGTGAAATCCTCCTCAACCTGCATCGGTCCCACACCATAGCAATCTGGATCTGGGTTCGTTTGGAAGCTGAACTTGTCCATGGTATCTTTCGTCATACGCTCCCGTTTGAAGTCCGCTCGATAGACACAGATGCCGCTCACGTAGGCGGCCGCCTCTTTCCTCTTGCTTGGAAAGTCCCCGCTGCCCATGGAAGGGCTTCTCTCAGTCTTCGGGGTGTACACATTCCCTCCGGCTGCTACTCTAGCAACCATATTAGAACGGAAGTTGGTAAATAGTTCTCAGGGCCAATACCCCACGACGGTGGTGCCACGATGGTCCGTGACCTCTAAACCCCATGCAGGATCTTTTCCTTCATCCTGTTATAAAAATCAAAGAAGGAATATTATCCGAGCGCGCAGTTTGCTGAAAAAGACATTCGAAAATCAAAAGCCTTGAAGAACATAATCACGTGGGGTTAAAAAAACCGTTACCGTAGAAATATCGATCTTAATCCAATTATCAGGTGCTCCAGGTATTATTTGTAATTCAGATCCCACATATTGTTCAGCGGTAAGTTGCACAAATCCCGAGCACAACAAGTTAAAGCATCCCCTGCCATTTGCCTGCATAATAATCAAACTGTGAATGTTAGATCTGTCAGTACAACTCAAAGCAAGAATATGATATCTATGCAAGGATCTTACCAAAAAGTATACGGTGAATCGGGTACGAGTATCGTTATACAAGTGTAACGAACCCGATCGTCCGAGAATATTGCGGAAGCGAGAAACTCAGCGGACATCTCGGGAACGTTACTCATAGCATCAATCATAGCACAAAAGAGCAGTAAAGAACTAATAAAAAAACTTTTCCATAATCATAATAAGTTCACTATTCCAAGAGTTCCTTAATTAAAGAAAAGATAAATAAACTAGATGAAATCGTATCCACGATTTCCTTATTCCAGTGGGCATAAAAGACGTCCTTCCAAAGCAAACTCGCAGTAGTTCCATACCGATCCTACTTCTTGAAAACTGTGTCGGCTCCCTTAAACCGCTAATGGTCTAATCCTCACATTCCCCTGAAAAAATTTAGTAATACATGTTATGAGCATAACGCTCAGTATGTGCCGAGTTATGGTCAAGCCGACTAACGTAGAAAACAAGTCACAAAAGCCATTATCATATAAATCATAAATTAACTTATTTAATGCATATGACAAAATTTCTTCCATAACCATGAATAACATAACATAATTGCACATATACCCGTAAATTTTGTCATATTTGCATGTATGTCCATAATGCTCACATGAATTGCACATATGCACTTTATAATAACATAATTGCACATTTATCCTTAAAATTACTCTAAATGACAAATATGCACAAACCATTGACATAAATTGCATATATGTCCATAACATTAACATAAGTTTCATACGTGCACTTAACTTTAACGGAACTTACACATAAGTCCATAACAGTGACATAATTGCATACATGCACATAACATATATTGCACATATGTCCATGACATTTTTCATGTTTAGAGTGGTCTTGATTGTTACTTCTTAGGCGGCTTTGATGGCTTACCGCCGGCACAAGCGGTTCATATCAATACATAACATGACAGTGTAGCTACAACTGTAGAGGACTTATCTTTTGCCTCACGCCCCCGGAAGGCGTTGGCCCTTTAGGCCCTTACGACCCCTTAGTTCGAGTCGGTGCCAACAATCTTAACTTGATGTTTTGTAGCATGGTATCTTCAATAACCAATAGAGACATTGCATAACATTTATAGATTCACGGATGATATTCAAGAGTCATATATCTAATTGTTATCCGATAATACATTGCATAATACTTGTGGTATATAAATCGAATTGTTTTGCACAGGTAACTTGTTTACAAGAAGAAAGTGGATCGTTTTTTTTTCAGAATAATTAAGATTCTAATCTTTAATTACATACAGTTTAAACCAGTGGTTTGGAAGCTAACATGTAATTCAAGTTATGGGTAGGAATCTTCACCGGGGAAAACAACTTGTAAAGTAAATATTTCGCAACAGGCGAGATGTACAATTTATCGTAATTCACTATACCATACCGTATATAAAAAAAATATTCATAACGATAGCTGCAATCGGTAAAAATCTCATGAATAGTAGTTGACGTAATTATCACGTTTTTTTTATTACAGTAACAGATATTTCATCTCTATCGATCTTCAAAGTAGTTTTCACATACAGAGTAAAGCAATGAAAGTATAAAATAAGGAATATGGATATATATCAATTTCCTCCCTTCTTGTACCTAAACTACCCCACATCACTGTTACATAAGGAATAAAACTGTCTATCCTGTGAGGTTACGGCATCAAAGAAATTATATGCTTCACTAATTTTGCATGTCAACAAAACTTAGTCGTACAAAATTGTGCATCATCCAATTTCATACCTTATTAAAAGATGTTTGTGGAGTTAAGGCCTCGGTAGTAATAATTAATATCATCAAGAGGACGTTTTCAGAAATTACATTCATATTTTTTTCACCCATAGGAATATCAGAGTTGTAAAGGTATTCACTATCATAGACGTACAAAAAGAATTGGAAGGCACTCGTCAATTCGCTTTAAAACTTCCCTAAGGGTCGACACTTACATCACTTAACGATCCTATGTGTTCGACACATACCTCGTCGACGCAAGAAATTCGTCGACCAAGACTCCACCAATCCGGACGTTGTCGACCACGTCCTTGTTCCTTCAATCTCGTGGGATCTCAACCTCGATGTCGACGACGAAGGTTGATGCCGAAAAAAATGCCGTCGACGATCTCTCTCTAACTCTTCCTCTTTCTCTCTCTAGAATTTCTCTTCCTCATGTGTGGTGAGACTAATGGAGGGCTTCATGCCCTTTTATAGGTACCAAAGTGAGATAATTAACATTAATTGAGATATTTAATTAAAAGATAAATGTGATAAGTAAGTGAGGTTATTGATAGTTTGTTATCTTTCTGGATAATTATAAATAACAATATCTGCATTATTATAGGAAATTTGGTTACACTTTTTTTTCCATTATTAGCTTTTTTTAAACCCAATCCGTTACAATCTACCCTCCTTAAAGAAATTTCGTCCTCGAAATTTATACCGTAAAAAGTCACTTACCAAAGAGATGCGGATAATGTTGACGCATTTAGTCCTCCAACTCCCAAGTCGCCTCTTCTCTCTGATGGTGCTGCCAGAAACTTTGACCATCGGGACTATGCGACGCCGCAACTGATGCTCCTTACGGTCTACGATACGAACCGGTCTTTCTTCATATGTTAGATTCGGTTGAATGTCCGGAACTTCATACCCATCACGTGCGATGGATCATGATTATACTTCATTAACATTGATACATGAAAAACATCATGTAACTTGGAATAATGAGGCGGAAGAGCAACCTGATATGCTACTTCTCCCACTTTCTTTATTATCTCAAAAGATCCCACATATCTAGGACTCAATTTTCCCTTTTTGCCAAATCGCACTACTCCCTTGGTAGGAGAAATCTTTAAGGACACATGGTCACCTACCTCAAAATTCAATTCCCGCCTTCGACAATCAGCATAAGACTTTTGTCTACTCTGAGCGGCTAAAAGTCTCTTCCTAATTACCTCCAAACCCTTCGAACAAACTTGGACAAGTTCAGGTCCCAATATGTATTTTTCCCCAACATCACTCTAGCACAAAGGGGATCTACATGGTCTGTCGTATAATGCTTCAAAAGGAGTCATCTTAATGCTTGCATGATAGCTATTATTATAAGCAAATTCAACCAAAGGTAAATGTCTATCCCAATTTCCAGCAAAGTCGAGGGCACAAGCTCTCAACATGTCTTCTAATGTCTGGATTGTTCTTTCAGATTGTCCATCAGTCTGAGGATGGAATGATGTGCTGAACTTCAAACTAGTACCCAAAGCATCCTGCACGCTCTTCCATAATCGGGAGGTATATCTTGTGTCTATGTCAGACACGATCGATACCGGAACATCATACAATTTCACTATCTCATTCACATACAATTCAGGAAGGCTCTCTGTAGATTGATCTAATCTGATGGGTAAGAAATGTACCGACTTCTTTAAACGATCAACAATCACCTAAATAGTGGCAAAGTGCCCCTTCATTGTTTTTTGCAACCCGCAAACAAAATCCATAGTGATATGCTCCCATTTCCATTCAGGGATCTCTAGTGATTGCAGAGGACCTGCAGTTTTTTTGGTGCTCAATCCTTACTTATTGACAAATAAGACACACATATACAAATTTTGCAATATCCTTTTTCATCTTTGACCATCAGAAATTTCGTTGTAAGTCTTTATACATCTTTGTTGTACCAGGGTGAATGGTATACATAGATCTATGAGCCTCTACAAGAATCTCTGATCTTAATTCACCATTATCCGGAACCCACAATCTATTACGGAACCTCAATGCTCCATCCAACCCAATCGAGAATCATATCCTTCTTTTTGAGAAGCGATTGCCAATTTTTGTAGTTTTTTATCATTCTTTTGATCCAATATAACCTTTTCTATCAACGACGAGTAGATCTTTATTCCTGTTATAACTACTCTAGTATTCCTTTTAATAGATGGGTTCCATTATTCCAAGTCTTTCATCAGTTGTCATTGCAATGTCATACTTGCGAGATTCCCTTCATACTTCCTGCTAAGAGCATCGGCAACTGTATTCGCCTTTCATGAATGATAGTCAATGAAAATATCATAGTCTGATGGATACTTCAATCATCTTTTGTCTCATATTCAGTTCCTTCTGCGAGAAGATATACTTGAGATTTTTGTGATCAATAAATGCCTCAAATTTCTCTCCCTATAAAATAATGATGTCAAATTTTATGCGCAAAAAAACTACCGCTGCAATCTCTAGATCATGTGTCGGGTAGTTTCTTTCTGCTTCCTTTACTATCGAGAGGTGTATGTCACAACTTTTCCATGATGCATGAGGACACATCCCAAATCGAAGTTTGATGCATAAGTGTATACCGCAAATCCACCACTACCAGATGGTAGCGTGAGAACAGGAACAATCATCAATCTTTGCTTTAACTCTTGAAAGCTTTGTTGGTACTTTTCTGACCATAATCCAAACTTTACATTCTTCCTCAACAATCAAGTCAATGGTAGGAGGATCATGGAAAATTATGAATGAATCTCATGTAATACTATGTCAATCCCAGGACACTACAGATTTCTAAGACATTCTTGGCTTTACTCCAATTAAAAACAGCCTCTACTTTGCGGGATCCACAGAGATACCCTTCTTGGATACAACATGACTATGGAAAATAACTTCCTGAGGTCAAAAGTCACACTTAGATAATTTGACATAAAGATGGTGTTGTCACAATGAATTAAAAACTAATCTGAGATGCACTCGGTGTTGTTCCATATCTTGTGAATAAACTAAGATATCATCATTAAAGATAATCACAAACTTGTCTAGGTATACCCAATTCATCAACTCCAAAAATGCATAAGGCACATTTGTGAGGCCAAAAGTCAAAAATAGGAATTCATAGTCATGTATCTTGTCCTGAATGTTGTCTTTGATATGTCTTCATTTCTAATCCTAAGTTGATGTAATCAAGTCCTAGGTCAATCTTGGAGAAGACTGCTCCTTGCTGCTATTGTTCGAATAGATCATCGATGCGAGATAGCAAGTACTTATTTTTTTATAGTGACTTTATTCAAAGCTCGATAATCAATGTAGAGCCTAAGGGATCCATCCTTCTTTTAATGAATATGATGGGAGCATCCTAAGGCAAAACACTTGGTCTCAAGAACCCTTTATCTAATTTTTTATGCAACTATTTTTTTCAGGTCATCCAACTCTGTCGGATTCATCTTATATGGTCCTTTAAATATGAGCACCTAATAGTACATCAATAGTGAAGTCAATCTCTTTTCTAGGCGGAAGATTTGGAAAGTCGTCTACAAAATATCGGAAAATCTTGTACAACCTCCAAATACTCAAGTTGTACCATAGAGGGTTTTGTATTAAGCTAACCAAAAAAAATTGCGCACCCTATGACTATCATCCATTGCATGTCCATAGCCATCTCGTGGGTCGATGAAGACTCGCGGTCTCCGCTCGCCTTATTCCCACGACGAGGGGCCATCTGTAATGATGACATGTGAAACCTATGGTCAAATGTTTATTTCTAAAACTAATGGACCTAAGTTTGAATTGGTCGGATATCTTATGCCCAGAGGAACTCCTGCTCTGATACCACCTGTAACGAACCCGATCGTCCGAGAATATTGCGGAAGCGAGAAACTCAGCGGACATCTCGGGAACGTTACTCATAGCATCAATCATAGCACAAAAGAGCAGTAAAGAACCAATAAAAAACTTTTCCATAATCATAATAAGTTCACCATTCCAAGAGTTCCTTAATTAAAGAAAAGATAAATAAACTAGATGAAATCGTATCCACGATTTCCTTATTCCAGTGGGCATAAAAGACGTCCTTCCAAAGCAAACTCGCAGTAGTTCCATACCGATCCTACTTCTTGAAAACTGTGTCGGCTCCCTTAAACCGCTAATGGTCTAATCCTCACATTCCCCTGAAAAAATTTAGTAATACATGTTATGAGCATAACGCTCAGTATGTGCCGAGTTATGGTCAAGCCGGCTAACGTAGAAAACAAGTCACAAAAGCCATTATCATATAAATCATAAATTAACTTATTTAATGCATATAACAAAATTTCTTCCATAACCATGAATAACATAACATAATTGCACATATACCCGTAAATTTTGTCATATTTGCATGTATGTCCATAATGCTCACATGAATTGCACATATGCACTTTATAATAACATAATTGCACATTTACCCTTAAAATTACTCTAAATGACAAATATGCACAAACCATTGACATAAATTGCATATATGTCCATAACATTAACATAAGTTTCATACGTGCACTTAACTTTAACGGAACTTACACATAAGTCCATAACAGTGACATAATTGCATACATGCACATAACATATATTGCACATATGTCCATGACATTTTTCATGTTTAGAGTGGTCTTGATTGTTACTTCTTAGGCGGCTTTGATGGCTTTGATGGCTTACCGCCGGCACAAGCGGTTCATATCAATACATAACATGACAGTGTAGCTACAACTGTAGAGGACTTATCTTTTGCCTCACGCCCCCGGAAGGCGTTGGCCCTTTAGGCCCTTACGACCCCTTAGTTCGAGTCGGTGCCAACAATCTTAACTTGATGTTTTGTAGCATGGTATCTTCAATAACCAATAGAGACATTGCATAACATTTATAGATTCACGGATGATATTCAAGAGTCATATATCTAATTGTTATCCGATAATACATTGCATAATACTTGTGGTATATAAATCGAATTGTTTTGCACATGTAACTTGTTTACAAGAAGAAAGTGGATCGTTTTTTTTCAGAATAATTAAGATTCTAATCTTTAATTACATACAGTTTAAACCAGTGGTTTGGAAGCTAACATGTAATTCAAGTTATGGGTAGGAATCTTCACCGGGGAAAACAACTTGTAAAGTAAATATTTCGCAACAGGCGAGATGTACAATTTATCGTAATTCATTATACCATACCGTATATAAAAAAAATATTCATAACGATAGCTGCAATCGGTAAAAATCTCATGAATAGTAGTTGACGTAATTATCACGTTTTTTTTATTACTGTAACAGATATTTCATCTCTATCGATCTTCAAAGTAGTTTTCACATACAGAGTAAAGCAATGAAAGTATAAAATAAGGAATATGGATATATATCAATTTCCTCCCTTCTTGTACCTAAACTACCCCACATCACTGTTACATAAGGAATAAAACTGTCTATCCTGTGAGGTTACGGCATCAAAGAAATTATATGCTTCACTAATTTTGCATGTCAACAAAACTTAGTCGTACAAAATTGTGCATCATCCAATTTCATACCTTATTAAAAGATGTTTGTGGAGTTAAGGCCTCGGTAGTAATAATTAATATCATCAAGAGGACGTTTTCAGAAATTACATTCATATTTTTTTCACCCATACGAATATCAGAGTTGTAAAGGTATTCACTATCATAGACGTACAAAAAGAATTGGAAGGCACTCGTCAATTCGCTTTAAAACTTCCCTAAGGGGTCGACACTTACATCACTTAACGATCCTATGTGTTCGACACATACCTCGTCGACGCAAGAAATTCGTCGACCAAGACTCCACCAATCCGGACGTTGTCGACCACGTACTTGTTCCTTCAATCTCGTGGGATCACAACCTCGATGTCGACGACGAAGGTTGATGCCGAAAAAAATGCCGTCGACGATCTCTCTCTAACTCTTCCTCTTTCTCTCTCTCTCTAGAATTTCTCTTCCTCATGTGTGGTGAGACTAATGGAGGGCTTCATGCCCTTTTATAGGTACCAAAGTGAGATAATTAACATTAATTGAGATATTTAATTAAAAGAAAATGTGATAAGTAAGTGAGGTTATTGATAGTTTGTTATCTTTCTGGATAATTATAAATAACAATATCTGCATTATTATAGGAAATTTGGTTACACTTTTTTTTCCATTATTAGCTTTTTTTTAAACCCAATCCGTTACAATCTACCCTCCTTAAAGAAATTTCGTCCTCGAAATTTATACCGTAAAAAGTCACTTACCAAAGAGATGCGGATAATGTTGACGTATTTACTCCTCCAACTCCCAAGTCGCCTCTTCTCTCTGATGGTGCTGCCAGAAACTTTGACCATCGGGACTATGCGACGCCGCAACTGATGTTCCTTACGGTCTACGATACGAACCGGTCTTTCTTCATATGTTAGATTCGGTTGAATGTCCGGAACTTCATACCCATCACGTGCGATGGATCATGATTATACTTCATTAACATTGATACATGAAAAACATCATGTAACTTGGAATAATGAGGCGGAAGAGCAACCTGATATGCTACTTCTCCCACTTTCTTTATTATCTCAAAAGATCCCACATATCTAGGACTCAATTTTCCCTTTTTGCCAAATCGCACTACTCCCTTGGTAGGAGAAATCTTTAAGAACACATGGTCACCTACCTCAAAATTCAATTCCCGCCTTCGACAATCAGCATAAGACTTTTGTCTACTCTGAGCGGCTAAAAGTCTCTTCCTAATTACCTCCAAACCCTTCGAACAAACTTGGACAAGTTCAGGTCCCAATATGTATTTTTCCCCAACATCACTCTAGCACAAAGGGGATCTACATGGTCTGTTGTATAATGCTTCAAAAGGAGTCATCTTAATGCTTGCATGATAGCTATTATTATAAGCAAATTCAACCAAAGGTAAATGTCTATCCCAATTTCCAGCAAAGTCGAGGGCACAAGCTCTCAACATGTCTTCTAATGTCTGGATTGTTCTTTCAGATTGTCCATCAGTCTGAGGATGGAATGATGTGCTGAACTTCAAACTAGTACCCAAAGCATCCTGCACGCTCTTCCATAATCGGGAGGTATATCTTGTGTCTCTGTCAGACACGATCGATACCGGAACACCATACAATTTCACTATCTCATTCACATACAATTCAGGAAGGCTCTCTGTAGATTGATCTAATCTGATGGGTAAGAAATGTACCGACTTCTTTAAACGATCAACAATCACCTAAATAGTGGCAAAGTGCCCCTTCATTGTTTTTTGCAACCCGCAAACAAAATACATAGTGATATGCTCCCATTTCCATTCAGGGATCTCTAGTGATTGCAGAGGACCTGCAGTTTTTTTGGTGCTCAATCTTTACTTATTGACAAATAAGATACACATATACAAATTTTGCAATATCCTTTTTCATCTTTGACCATCAGAAATTTCGTTGTAAGTCTTTATACATCTTTGTTGTACCGGGGTGAATGGTATACATAGATCTGTGAGCCTCTACAAGAATCTCTGATCTTAATTCACCATTATCCGGAACCCACAATCTATTACGGAACCTCAATGCTCCATCCAACCCAATCGAGAATCATATCCTTCTTTTTGAGAAGCGATTGCCAATTTTTGTAGTTTTTTATCATTCTTTTGATCCAATATAACCTTTTCTATCAACGACGAGTAGATCTTTATTCCTGTTATAACTACTCTAGTATTCCTTTTAATAGATGGGTTCCATTATTCCAAGTCTTTCATCAGTTGTCATTGCAATGTCATACTTGCGAGATTCCCTTCATACTTCCTGCTAAGAGCATCGGCAACTGTATTCGCCTTTCATGAATGATAGTCAATGAAAATATCATAGTCTGATGGATACTCCAATCATCTTTTGTCTCATATTCAGTTCCTTCTGCGAGAAGATATACTTGAGATTTTTGTGATCAATAAATGCCTCAAATTTCACTCCCTATAAAATAATGATGTCAAATTTTATGCGCAAAAAAACTACCGCTGCAATCTCTAGATCATGTGTCGGGTAGTTTCTTTCAGCTTCCTTTACTATCAAGAGGTGTATGTCACAACTTTTCCATGATGCATGAGGACACATCCCAAATCGAAGTCTGATGCATAAGTGTATACCGCAAATCCACCACTACCAGATGGTAGCGTGAGAACAGGAACAATCATCAATCTTTGCTTTAACTCTTGAAAGCTTTGTTGGTACTTTTCTGACCATAATCCAAACTTTACATTCTTCCTCAACAATCAAGTCAATGGTAGGAGGATCATGGAAAATTATGAATGAATCTCATGTAATACTATGTCAATCCCAGGACACTACAGATTTCTAAGACATTCTTGGCTTTACTCCAATTAAAAACAGCCTCTACTTTGCGGGATCCACAGAGATACCCTTCTTGGATACAACATGACTAAGGAATACAACTTCCTGAGGTCAAAAGTCACACTTAGATAATTTGACATAAAGATGGTGTTGTCACAATGAATTAAAAACTAATCTGAGATGCACTCGGTGTTGTTCCATATCTTGTGAATAAACTAAGATATCATCATTAAAGACAATCACAAACTTGTCTAGGTATACCCAATTCATCAACTCCAAAAATGCATAAGGCACATTTGTGAGGCCAAAAGTCAAAAATAGGAATTCATAGTCATGTATCTTGTCCTGAATGTTGTCTTTGATATGTCTTCATTTCTAGTCATATGCACGCTCATTCCAAAGCATCCTCACTGCCCATGGAAGGGCTTCTCTCATACATAATCGTCACATTCTCGTCATACGCACGCTCATTCCATAATAGTGGCCCATTTCTCACTGCCCAGATCGCCCAGATCAAAGCTATCATCTCTGTCCTCCACCTTTCAGTGCATGTCCAACCAACCCCTATGCGCTCCCAAAAATCCGTCATCCCCTCAAAAGCTGCTTTGGTTTCCCCAGCAGTATCCATGCCTCAATCGAACACCTGCAATTGAAAAACAAGAGCTTCTCATCCTCAAGCCCCTCACGAATCGCCGATAGACAAGATCCATATCCGTCGTAAACCTCGCAAATCGAACACCTGTCAACAACCTTTCCCTCCTGAAAGTCCATAAGAAAACCTTCACTCGAGCTGGGACTTTCCACTTCCAGATCTTGCTGCAGTCACTCTCGCAACCCTCAGGAGTAGATGCCAATGAACCCTTAAGCGCCACATATGCCTTTCACACGAAAAAAACACCATCGCGCCAAACCCAACAATCCCTACCCTCTGTCAGCCCTGCAACATCTTCAAGGCTCCCAAGTAGCTTCCTCAAGTCTTCCATATGTCGATCAAATAAAGGAGACCTAAAATAAGGAAGAAAAGTGTGTCTGTCCCATTCATCAGCCACAAGAGCATTCTTATCCTCGGCTAACACCAACAACCCTGGGAAAAGGGTAACAAGCACCCCTTCTCACTCCAATCATCCCTCCAGAACTTGAAGTTTCTTCCATCTCCAAGCACGGGTCTGAGGAAAGAACGAAGCTCCTGAGCCACCACATAGACTCCTCTCCAAAAATATGACAGTCATATCCCCAACTCCTGAGTTTTCATGAACGAGCAATTGGGCCCGTATATTTTCATGATCACCCTGCAAATCAAATTATCACAGTCACCCCAAATACATGAGACTCACCTTCCGAGAAGAGCCATATTCATTTCCTCCAGACTGCGCACCCAAAGGCCTCCTTCCCGCAACGAACAAGTGACGGTGTTCCAAGCAACTAGGGGGAAACCCATTTTCTCCACAGAAGAGGACCAGAAGAATCTTCTCATGATACCCTCGAGTCTCTTATGCACCCCAACCGGCATTAATCTGGAGGAGAGAAAGAAAATCGTGATTGATGCTAGGACTAACTTCAGGAGCACAAGTCTGCCCCCCTTTGACAAGCACACTGATTTCCAACCCGCCAGTTTGTGCTCCAACTTCTCAACTACTGGAAGCCAATCCACGACCTTCATCTTCCCAGCACAATAGGAATACCAAAGTAACGCATCGATAATATCCATGCAGAGAGAAAAGCCACTTCTCTAACCTGTTCACCTCTTCCTCATCCATTCGAAAAGGAATGAATTCTGATTTGGCACCGTTGATAGCAAACCCATATACCCTCCCAAAGATGTCCAGAACTGTCGACATTCCCCTACAGCTTACATCCCCTCCCTCAGATAATAAGATCGTATCATCGATGTACAACAACAACGGAATGATATGCCATCTCGATTGTAACAAACACCCCCTGCAACCATGCGGTCCATCATGATGGCTAGGACAAAGAGGAGCGGTGTGAGAGGGCACCCCTGACGAACCCCTCTCTGCAACTGGAAGAAACCCCCCTTCGATTGCATGTTCACTAGCACGACACACGATGAGGTAGTGACACACCTCCTGATCCAGAAGATCCAACAATGGGGGAAGCCATGTCTATGCGAGGAGGCCCAACTTCCAATCCACACAGTCATAAGTCTTGGAAAATCCACCTTCCACATGACCCATTTTGTCCCTCGCTTATGCCAATCCACCACCATCTCTGTTGCAAGGACCACACTGCCCATCATATTCCTATCCGCGATGAAGGAGCTTTGGGACGATGCCACCACCTTGGAGAGGACTCTGGTCAACCTGTTTGCCTAGACTTTAGCGAAGCTCAGTTAAATTGTGTTCGACAACATTATTGGCCTCTACCCTTTCAGCGACCACCTTTGTTGGGACCAGGAAGAGGAATGATCAGTTTACTCTCTTAAAATCGTAGTTTCCCTCCACAAACTCTGCAAGTACCACCAATACCTCCTTAACAACCATACCCCAAAATTCTCTGTAGAAACTCACCAGAAATCCATCCGGGTCAGGGCAACCATCCTAATTGAGGGTACACAAAGCCTTAAATATCTCCTACTCTCTAAAAGGGTGCAGAAGATCCTGTTGGTCATGTTCAGTTATCCTTGTCACAGCAGTGCCCGACCTCCTCACCTCGTATATGTTGGTCTTCCTGCTTAACTTCTTGAAGTGATTGGTAGCCTCCCTCACGATCACTACCTCACCACGCACCTCAACTCCCTCAGTGTTTAGCATGTGAATTCGTTTTCACCTCCTTCTCCCACTAGCAAAGTTGTGGAAAAATTGAGTGTTGGCGTCACCCTCTTGCAGTCACCGCTGCCTCAATCTCTGCTTCCACTCGACCTCCCTCTTCTTATCCTCTTCTGATAAAGTTTTGAGCAGCAACTCACGATGAAAGATCTCCTCCCCATCAAGGTCTCTTTCATCCTCCACCCAATCCAATCTTAACATCTCCTCTAAAGCATGATGCCTCCTCATGGTTCGATACACTCTATTCACCTTTTTGTACTCCATCAGATGATGCCACAGGGCATCCAACTTCAAAGCTAATCTCACAATGGTAGATCCATCTATAGACAACCCTGACAAGAAGGCGGCCACCATCTCTCGAAAATCACATTCGAGTAACCAACACCATTCAAAACGAAAACGAGATGGCGAGCCCTCGTCACCAGCCATATCCAAGCACATGGGTGAGTGGTCGGACCTCGCTCTAGATAGCACCCTAAGCCCCACCAAATTGAATCTTTCCAAATCTTCAGTAGACGGGAGGAAACGATCGATCTACGGCCTCGATGATGAGCTTCTCCAAGTGTACTTGTTGTTTGTCACATCTACAACCTCCAAGGCGAGCTCCTCCACACCTCTACAAATAGTTCCAACCCAGGGTCCTGTGCCCCTGTCCCCAGGACTGTCATCCGTATATAAGGTAACATTAAAATTGACTCCAAGGAACAAAGCAGTCTCCAGGTAGGTGTTCCAGATGAGCCTCATCTCCTCCCAAACCGTTGTGTTGTGGGAGCCACCTACAACCCCATACACCGATGTAACCAGAAATTTGGTTTGATCCATCTTATCAATGAGAAGAACAGAAACGGATTGGACCAGTGTCATCTCCTCAACATAGTGAAACCACCCTTCATTCCGGGCCACCACTACGCCCCCTGAGCTACCACTTGCCAAAATCGCTCTAAAATCATAGAGGAAAGGACCCGAGTCCGAGCTCCACCTCACAGAGTCCCATGAGGAAATTTTGGTATCTTAGATGCAAGCAACATCTATTTTCCACGGCGCCATCAAAGATCCAATCGCCAACCTCTTGTCGGGCCGCCCCAACCCGCGCATGTTCCATGATAGCAACTTCATGGAGATGCCAATGGGGTGGACCCCGTCAGCTGAACACCAATCACTTGACCGACCTCCCTTGCAAAACCTTCCACTGACACTCCTTCCACACGAACAACCACTAGACGGAGGACACACTCTTTGCCTCCCTGGTCACTATCCACGCAAGCATCCTCTGATTGGAGTTCCACCTGTCCGCCTCCATGTTCATCAACCTCCCATTGAACCGCTAGTCGTCCATTCACTCCCTTCAGGCTCACTATCTGATGCTTCCTCCCCCACATAGTCCAACCTGGACGTCTCCCAGTCCAGTGTCATCGCCCTTCGATGCTTCCTCGACAAAAAACCCTTTAGCGGTCTTTGCTCCCCGACTACCAGCTACCGCCTTTTCGTCGTGCTTCTCCCAAACCCCCCCGACCTTCCCATAATGGGGCTCCAATAAAATTTGCTTGCGCCCCCGTATTATCAACCAACCTCCCGGATAAAAAACCAACATCCTTATCTGCATTCGTGATGCCACCCACGTGAAGCGGCCTAGGAATCTCACCATGTTCACCTTCCAGCCCCAACAATGTTTCCCCTGGGTCAAAGAATTCGTCACCCTCTGAGGCTACTAAATCACTTGTTAAGGCACAACTCCTCCATCTGCCACCTTCCCTAGTACTCAAGTCGACCACCAGGGTGGTCGGGTCATCGTGCACTGCATGCCCTTGAGCTAAACCTCTCGGGACCACCACCTGAGACTCCCCATATCTTGGCCACATTGGCCTCAGGCTTGCACTCCCGTTCCCCAGTCCACATGATTCACCACTAATGGGCCAATCGGATCCCCCCCCCCCCTCGCAACTCAAGGGCCCGTTTGGTTACCGGGGTATCTCGGGATACCCCGATGTACGAGTCTACATTACTGGGTTGGAAATCCATCACAAATCAAGGTGACATACATAACATTTCTTATTCCAATCCACTCCCAACACTCATGACCATCCAAACAACTACTATTCACATAAGGATACCCCAACCCACCCCATCCAGGCATAAATCCGATCCCGTGAACCTCCATTTCCACGTCAGAATTTGATTCCAACGGCTCCACCCATTTACGGACTATCTATTGACCCTCCAACACGCTTGGCCATTGAGAAGTGGTCCCCTGCAGTGATGGTGGACCACTGTTCTTCGGAAAAAGGTCCCTCGATTGACCCGCCAAGATGCCTACCTGTTGGGAAGCCCGAACTCCCGCTTGCTGGGAATCTCCATCTCCA
Organism: Ottelia alismoides; assembly: GCA_037367405.1. Lineage (NCBI taxonomy): Eukaryota > Viridiplantae > Streptophyta > Magnoliopsida > Alismatales > Hydrocharitaceae > Ottelia > Ottelia alismoides. The sequence continues at coordinate 478,107 of JAZKJV010006560.1, read as the reverse complement.
GATCGAGAGGACGTACTAGCCGTCGAAGACGTCATCGGCGAAATTCCCCCTGACAAACCCACCGACCCCGACGCACCTGAGCCACCAGCATGGGGCTTCTCATCCAGAGGGATCAACCAAATCAAGATAGGCTTCTGCCCGACGAACATCGTGACACGGAGAGGAATCAGACATTAGTACAAAAAGACATTTTACCTATGTTTATTAACGTCTGCTTAGGTTGCTTATAACGTCTGCGTAGAGTTATGCACACGTTAAAAAACATCCAAAAGTTATGTCGGGCTAGCCGCGTCTAGAAAGAGTATTCTGGACGTTAATGAAGAACATCTAATTAGACTGAAATTCAAGGACGTTTAAAAACGTCACAGGCTAGTCATTTTGGTGGATGTTTGTGAGAAACATCCTAACAGAAATAGTTTATGTTGACGTTAATAAACATCGGTGTATATAAAATGTGGTCATTTTAGAATGTCCCCACTAAATGATTTTTTCATTCGTTATTAAAGTCGACGTTCACAAATTTCAGCGTGTATGGAAGTTTTTCAAGGTTTATTGCTTTTTCAAAGGAATAATGCTTATTAGAGCGAGCGACAATTGGTGGGTACAAGCAAAATAATATCGAATGTGGATGTAGAATGATCAAAGAAAGAGTTCATTCATTTAAATATGAAAATAAAGTCACAAATTAACTTAACATTACATGCAGTTCCGAAATAGTGGTTTCAAAAAATACAAACCGAAAGTACATTAAATATCCTATAAAGATAACAAGCTATTTAGGCATCTTCTTCAGTCTCCGCGTCGGGATCAACACCACCGGACTTTTTGGCTCTTGATCGTACTTGAGAAGCATCTGCTAAAGAAACATTGTTAATATATATATATAGAGAGAGAGAGAGAGAGAAATATATTTTTAAATAATTACCATAAAATGGAAGTGGAGAAAATGACTGTGGCGACCCATCTGTTAACGGATAATTCTTAAAATATGCTAGTATTCCAGCCGCAATTTGATCTTGAAGCTCTGCAGACGTCTTCTTATTAATTGTACTTAACTGTGATTCCAAATCCACCACTTTCTGTTGAAGTGCTGCCACATCCTTTTGATGAGTTGCCTCCATTGTTCGTCGAATTTCCGCAACCCTATGCTCAATTACTCTTACATCAATATCAAATCCCTCGATTTCAACTAGAGCCTATACGTAAAATGTTAAATTATTTTTTTGTAAAGCGAAATTTTTTAAGATACACAAGGCTATTTACACACCTTGATTCGATAATAGGCACCTCGGAAATCTGCATCGGTTAAGGCTCTGAAATCTGCAACCAACGGAACATCCTCTCTTGCCGCGATTCCGCAAATCAATTGGAGGTAACTTGCTTGCTTGGCATCCAGAGGTCTACCTTCATCCAAGTCAATCTTGATAATCGGCTTATGCCCGTAACTTCCGCGTACTTTGCCAATATGATACCCCTTGACTTTCCCCTTCGACGGACTGGATTTAATTTAAAAAAGTTAACTGTAATATGATAACAAGTTAATATCATGAAACAAGTTAAGTATAATATGATAACAAAAATAAATTACTTCTTGTTGGGACAGTAGATGGCCTTTGATCTGGACCTAGTGGAGTGGACTTTGTAGGTGCATGACAACACTCAGATAGTTGTGCAGGTGTTGGCAGTGTATTAGGCTGACTCTGAGCAATGTATTCTTGTTGCCTACTCTTATCTTTCTTTTGCCTCTTCCCGAACGGTCCAAACATGATTATGATATCCAAATTAACGTTTAGAATATATCGTATCTGCATCAAAATAAGAATCAAATTAATTGAGTATGATTATCGTGATCTTAGAAGTACTCGTAGAAGTACTCTATATCCGTCTATTGGGCGTATGGAGACGTCTTATTACACCGTTCGAATACTTGCAAATCTCCTCTGTACATAACGAAAAGCTTGCAGAGAAATAAGAAAGCTTGCAGAGAAACAAATGGGAGAGCACAAACCTGGCAGGCGGTTATAGAACTGCATGCACACAACATGTCTGTTTATACAAATTTGACTGCTTCATAAAAGAAACTCACTGCATTTGGAACTAAACTGATACAAATACACAACAAACAGAATTGATCTTTTCAGTTTCTGACGATCCGCACTAAGCGACGACGTTTTCACAAATAAAGCATGATGAGCATATTTCCTTTTATGTGACTATTTGCCAGTTCAGTTTTATTCAATGGTCAGTTGGCTCCATTACCATATGATTTAATTCGATATGTATATTGTTTTTATATACATATCTCTCTTATATCCACAAACCTTTAAAGATCATATTTGAAAAGGGAAGGATACCATAAAAAGGATGCAAAAATAAAAATGTGGTAAAAGAGAAACAAAACGATACAAAACTGGAGTCCTATTAGGATTGAAGTAACCAACCACGTTCTTTGCAAAATGATATATCATGAGATCACCAAAACTGGAGTCCTATATCAGAGAATTGATTTTGTGACGAAAGCCACACATTGCACAATAAAACTGGGATGCCACTAAACGATTGCATGAGTTAAACGATGCACAACAAAACTGGGAAAGCCACACACCTTACCTCTTTCGAGGAGAAGCAACCGCCGATCGCGAGATGAGCGTGGGATGCCCCTAGAGCCGTCGGAGGAAGAAAGAAGAGAGGGAGGATGTTCAGCCGTCGTTGGAAAGCTAGGGTTTTCTAAAGGTCCAAGATGTTTTTAGTAGGAATCCGAAAAGGCGGATGGTGGGAAACGAAATTTTTGGTAACATAGTGGACGTTTGATAAAAAAAACGTCCACATGCGTTTAACATATATGGACGTTTTAAATGTAATGTCCGGAGATGTTTTTATTTTGGACGTTATAATTAATGTCCAGTAAAAAAAGTTCTAACCCGACGTTCCTGGTAATTGAATGTCAGCGTAAGCTGAAATTCTTGTAGTGAGAAGCCTAGCGCCATGCATGGACGCCACCACCTCTAGCTCTTCAAATGATAGCAGACCTGTGCTCAGAAGGCCAGTGAGTTCGCCGACGTGTGAAATCGCATCCCTTATGACATCTTCACATCGACGTCGAAGGGGAACCCCCAACACCTTAACCCTCCAGGTCCCCTCCTCTACCCTTGGTGCACCGTCCAGGTACCGCGTGCGCCTCCACCTAATCTGGCCATGCGCCCTCGGGGGCAGGCAATGATCCAATCCACCATGGAGAACCCGCCCCCATCATTAAGAGACCCCGGATACAAATGCAGTCATCCGTGAGTTGAAGGTCATCCACCCGCGTCTTCCCTGCCTTGCCGACGAGAGGCCGTCTTGGACCAACTGCAGGGCCGCAAGACTTCCTTCCCCTACCACAGATAGGGGTGTAAGAAAATTCTTAAGTTCGATATTCGCTCAGGTTCGGCTCGCTAAAAGTTCGATTCAGATTCGGTTCGGAAATAAACGAACCGAACCTGAACACAAGTTTAGGCTCGATTAAATAAACGAACCGAACCTAAGAATCATAGGTTCGCTCAGGTTCGATTCGTTAAAAGCTCGATAAACATATACATATACACATTTACAAATTCTTATCCGTAGAAGTGGACTTGTTTTGAGATGAGTGATTTTTATTCCAAGGTAAGTGAATTTTGTCTAGAGATAACTAGATATTTACGGGATAACTAGGTTTTATCTCGATATAAATATCCAAAAATAAATAATCACATCGTGTTTACACTATCTATCATCTTTGTCGAGTACTTTTCCCTTCTTTATCTTCAAATCAACAGAATAAGTACAAACATTACTTATTGAATATCTCCACATTATTCTTATTCCTTATCCCCATCTGAATAGATATAAAATATATTATAATTATACTTTTTTCAAAGAGACGAATCCTTATTAATATAATTTTTTCAAAAGATGAAGATGAGTTAGATAAAGAAAAAAAACTAAATGAATATTTATTCTAACTGTAAATACACATATATATTTCCATTTCTCTTCTTTTCACTCCCTCTTATTAGAGAATTCTTAAGTTCGATATTCGCTTAGGTTCGATTCGTTTAAAAAGAGGTTCGATTCGGATTCGGTTCGAAAATAAACGAACCGAACCTGAACACAAGTTTAGGCTCGATTAAATAAACGAACCGAACCTAAAAAATATAGATTCGCTCAGATTCGGTCCGTTTACACCCCTAACCACAGACTTGCCAGGGGGCAACCGGACCCATCACCATCCACGAGACGGGGGATCATGGTTGCGAACGTCACGTTGTCCCCATCCGCTCCGCTCCCCAGGAGAAGAGACTCGGTTTTTGCTGCGCACCTCCCCCAGACGAGAGGCTCCGACCCGACCTCCCCGGGCAACCACGACGGAGATGTCCCCGTTGGCCACACTGGAAGCAGACATGCCCCTTCTCCGGGCAACTTTCGGCATATTGGTTGCCGGTACCCCACCGAAAGCACCATGATGCCCTGGTCCTCGACTCACTCCCACTTCCCTCACCAAGTTGCACTCTCTCTGCCGTGGCCCTCCACTCTCTCCCATGTCCCTCACCAAGTCCCGCATCTCCCTCTCCATCTCTCTTGATAGTAAATTTATTATTCTAATGATCTCTTCAAACACTTCATAATCAATGAATATCACCTGCATTAGAAAAAGTAGTGCCTATTGGAATCCTTATTTTGACGATAATGAAATTTTATAAGTGTTCTATATGCAAGGAGTACTGACCTTCAGAGAACAAACTAGGTTTGTTAAGGATGTCGTACGACCTTAATTTTTACCAGTACTCTTAATGCTTTTCTTCATTGCGTAAACTTTTTGTGCTGGTACATCTATATCTTTTGATTAACCTTAGTTACTAAATAAACTGTACGTATCAATGTACCTCAAATTTATTTATGTGTATCTCATTTTGAAATTCAAATCCATTACTGTCTAATATTTGCACAGGTGCACTTTATTGTCTAAGCACACCCCATTTTAACCCCTGCATCTAATGCCTGTGGTGGTATATATTTCAAAAACTTTGACATTTTACTATATTAGGATTTACAACTGTGCGTACTAATATAGGTATATACTAACACAACCTGGAATTGATTGTTCATGCACCGGTACAAAAAACTTGACCCCGAAACATATCTACATCTTTCTTTGTTAATAAATGTTGTCATTATTTTGCATTTTCAATCTACTCAAAACAAAATTTATCATGCTCCTTTCTCGTTTCATTTTCAACCACTTGTTTGATATACATCTATCGCATGCTATATTTGCCTTATTAAAATACATGTACGTTAATTGGTATGCCCAACTACAATATAAAAATGAGAGTGCTATATATGTTGGTATTTGCAGATAATTTTCAGAATGGGAATTTATAAAAGGAAACAAAACCAATGTTATAGAGCGGTAAAATTACATTTTCCCCATGAGAAAGTCGTAATACAACAAACTGGGTCTATAGTGAAGTTGTTCTAAAATCTCTCTCTCTCTATATATATAGAGAGAGAGAGAATAATGGGACTGTCCCTTGCGGGCAGCCAAGAATGGCTGCCCCCGCGCCGTTTCGGCGTGTTTTTTATTTT